>DWEE01000966.1:0-14670 GCA_018245755.1 Parelbella macleannani | reverse complement strand
ATATCTATTCAGAAGCCGTGTTATTACTAGTAATTTCTACCAGAAAATCTGAATTAGAAAAATCCAATAGTACCCGACTTAGGAATCAAACCCAGGCCGTGTCGATCAGTAGTCGCGCTTACTACTCGACCAATGTCACATTTGTAATTTATCGGGAAAATAAGGAAGTTCAATTACAGAACTACGTCTAGATTATAACAATACGTTACCTCTTACGATTACCGTAAATAAAAATTTACGTCACTATTGACGACGGTTAGTCCTTGAGCGTGGCGCGCTGTAAGGTCACCATGAAATGTTAAATATGGGATTGCATGACTACAGCCGACGTCAACTTACCTCTGTTTTAGCGAAACGTGGAAGTTGAGTTATTTTCTATTTCAAGCACACAAAGTGTGCGAAGTTTTGAATAATCTACATTTAGAGGTCATATTTTACTATTAAACGCTACCAAAATCTTGATGCATGTGACCGTGATGTACTATATATCAGAAATGTGAACCGGTCACAGAGTAAGTACATAAATGTTACCTAATCACAGAGCTCAAAGCGAACTACAAAGACAACACGGTCACGTGAGCGCTAATAGGGTTAGAATGTGGTAAGCTAACAATCACTTTGAATGCCGCTGGGAATAAAATATTCATGCAGATCGATCACTGGCCCAGAAGACGGCGAAATATGGCATTGTTAGAATAGGCGTTGCTTTTCTCACGTATTCAGCCTTTCACTTACATATTACCAAACGTCGTACTGACAGAAGTAATTTTTACGAACGCAGCCGTATCAGCGGACACTCGACGTTAGTGACTTGTGACCAGGCAAGGGAAGCATATGCCACGCGATGAAAGATCTCTTTAGGTCTTTAGGATTTAGGTCTTTGAAGTCTTTACGTCCTAAATACGAAAAACGTAAATGACTCGTTACTTAAGTAATTTTAATCCGAAGGAAATATTTACAACCTTGCTATATTTTCTTAGGACATCATATTATATGTTTGTCGACCACACTGGTAGCAGTAACACCAAAGTCAGAAGGTGGTGCCTTGCCTTAAAGAATATGGCTGAATTGTACTTATTTTAGATATAACAAGTCATTTGGGTACCAAGAACACTAGTAAAGCATATTTTATATTGTCTCAAATTTTGTTCAGGTTGGGTTATTATCAATGAATCTGATTGCCTGATAAGAGTTTAATAGACTGTCAATGGTTCTAAAATTAAAAATCCAAGAGTATTCTTTCACATAACACTGGTTAGTTTCGTCCACTCGCTTGCTATTCATTTACTATGGAACATGTTCCTTATGCTCTGATCTCTAACGATTGTAGTGAGGTCAAGTCGTTTTTCAAACACATCCGAAATATTATTGTTGTCCATGCGTGGAAGTCATTTGTGTGTATGTAGATTGGAGGTCATCATAGCGTTCTAGAGAGTTCCACGTCGTTTCGGGACAGTTAAAAGTGTCCGAGTACTTTCTATTGTTAATAGTATTGTCGAATTGAATATCTCTGTCCTTTATTTTTCAAATTTTTGTATCTATTTTCAAACTACAATCATATAGGTGTTTAAACGTCATTTTTTCTTTAATTTTGAAATTAATTTTCACTATCCTCTTTTGTATATGATGCTAATGTAAACATTGTTACTAAATTATTGGTTTCTAAAATTACTACGAATTATGTGTGTGTATATTTGCAATGGTTTTTATTGGTGATATTGAATCAAATTATATTTAATAAATTGTGTTTTGTTTCGTAACTTATTGCCAAATTATGTACATATTAGACATCATCAAAACAGGTTTATACACCTGATGTTTACGGAATACGAGTTGTTCAAAAACTTTTTTAAAATCTGAGTTCTGTTTTTTCTATGTATTTTTTTGCTCACTGTTATTTGAGTATTTCTTTTCGTAATAAGAACTTGAATTACGAATATAAATTTTTGGTCTTAGTATTTCGTTCCTTTGTTGCCCATTGGCCTTCTTTCAGAATGAGTAAGGTTGAGGCCATAGTCTGCATTAGTGGGCAAGTTCGGGTTAACTAACTTATTAGGATTTATGGAAAATTGTGTTTTTTTTCCGTTAAAATATTTAATTGAAATTAATTTTATAAGCATGAAATTTTAAATGTATGCTCGCTCCAGGTTTTGAGGCCTATCACTTTATTGCTCAATAGTAAAATAGGCTACCATTTTTATTTTATATATACATACATGTTAATAAAAAGAAAAGTATATTTTCAATAAGCAAGAAACAAAATGTTACCTAAATGGCCATCGAAGTTCTGCTGTCAGATAAGCATTCTTTAAATGAAATTCGTGAACACCTTTAGGGGTTGAAGATCGGGATTTCCCACTTTTGATGTTCATTTTCTTGTTAGAGGCATTGAATGATTACAGGCTAGTTCGTGGAGAAACTACTTTTTAAAGTTACCGAGATATATCCAAATAAGTTGCATAAGTATCTTGGCGGAAACTTTCGGTTTTCTAAAACGAGAGACAACTCGGTCTTGAAATGATCATATTTTATATTAGAGTCACTGTGTCGAGTGCAGTAAGATTATGAGTGCCATTTTATTCAGACCACATCTCCAGTATGGATTTTCCGTACATCTCTTCTGTCCGTTCATCTCTCGGAAAATCTTCGATCATTTTCAAAAAGTTACGATCCGATGATTACTCCTGCCAACATCGTACACTAAACTGTCAGTATAAAAGACAATGAAAGTTATTGTAAAATAGGCGTCATTTCTTGTAATCTGTCAGTTTGGCTCCTAACCCAGGCCTTGTACACACATGACGACCATCGCCCTTGGTAAGCCACAAATCGATCACTTCTCATTTCAATTGTGAAAACACGAGTGAACAGTACCCACATGCGAAATTTTTTGACGAGCACACTTCTTATAACAATCGATTCACTTACCTGGTGCACGCGGCCCGACACTAACAAATGATCGTTTTTAATTCGCCTGCGCCCGCGCACCGGATACGCAGTGGTTCCTGTGAGAATGTCGAACCCGATTTTTTTTTACCCTCCAAAAAGCGGATGTCCTTCGGTCGACCGGTTATGAAAGGTGTCGAACATATGTCTGAGTTTAACCGATTACGTTCCCGATTGGTGTTTAAATAAATTAGGTAGTAATAGCCAATAGACAAACACTTCTTCGATTATTGATGATTTTATAATCATGTTCTTACATAAATATCCAATCATTATTTTAAGAAATTTTAAAGTAATGACTAGTGAAGTATAGTAGCACTTAAAATATGTTAATAAAAGTAGCTACATAGTTAAAATCTGTGATAAATCGTAACTTTTGACTGTTACTCAAATTATTAGCTAATGACTAATGCCATGACCTCATTAAACATTCTACAAATAAACGACTGTTATCGATGATCTGATTATTAAAATATATATTTCACGGACTTGTAGTGGAGAGCTACCGGTCACAATACATAAATATTATCATGCCCGATTTCCATAGGGGTAGGCAAAGATTAGGTATTTTCACGAACTTTGTTTATGCCAAATTTCTTTCCTTTTTTGCATACATCTACTATTGACATAGCATTGTTTGACCTATCTCGTTATTATATAAGCAAAATCCTTTATGAGGAAGGCACGAATTTTAAACTTCTCTATCCACATTCAACATTCTCTCCATACATGTACGTCGGTTTAGGAATTTTCTGACAACCTCATCAGCCCGTATCCGACATATTTGGTCAAAATAACTGAGTTTTGGTTTCCCCGCGCGCCACCGTGGATTCGCACCATTCGCAAGAATGGCGTAATCATATCAAAAGATTACGCCATTCTGTGTACTGTGTACGTACATATCCAAATATAAACAACATACATGGATATATACACAACATACATCGAGGTGCTACTGCTCATAATATGCACTACGTTAATGCAATACATTACCCATTACTTCGTTTTCTACTCGTCGATACAGCAGTCGATATTAATTGTCAGCCACGAAATAAAAGTAAACGATCACGCCAACATGCCGCTGCAAATGATGTAGTTTAGCTTTGTAATTTCGCTCTACACCTGTCGTATTAAAATCACCTGCCGACGAATTGCTGAGACGAGAAGTGCGTATCCTTGCGGTTGTGTTTCCATTGTTACACGACAGGGGATGTGACGTTATCAAAAACATTACATGTAGCTGTATTGTTATTATATTATCAGGCCAGGTCCCCTGCGGTGTAGGCATAAAGCATTGAATCCCAAACATCTTTGTCTTTACAATCTTGTATTGCTCCTTTCACATCCATTATTGTATCATACATGCATGTCGCTTTCGGAGACTTCTAAATCCCGGTCACTGAGAACTCGATCTATATGGTCGCTGTGAGTAATGCGATTAAACGAGTAAAGTAGTTTTTCATTTAGTTTATAAATTTATAATTGATTATTTTCTACATCTTTGTATTGTGAAATAATATAATGTGAAATGTGTAATAAGATTTATTATCTTTATTTCGATTCTGAATAATAACTTCTACGAATAATACATATTACCCAAATTGTTATAAATATTTTACTTCTAATTGAAATACTTACAAAAATATTCATAAGTCCTTGAATTTATGTAGGTACTATTTGTATAAGATACGTAAACCGCCAAAATAACTGTAGAAATAATATATTATACATATTTAATACAGTTTTATATTGTCCTGAAAACGTAATTAATGAATGAATAAAATATATGTATTTACGTAATCTGAACATTCTTTGGCTATTTACGTATACATTTTAATGTTAAGTTTTGTCTCATCGATTATACACTTTTGTAAACTCGGAGCCAATGGAAATAGTCTTTCATTGAGTGACATGCCAGTAAATTTATTGCCTATTTTAATTATTTTCACTATGTGCAGATGCATTAAAATAGTCCTCAACTCTACGTCGCTAAGTCCAGAATGACTGCTTCAATTTTTATTTTCAAAATAAAATGTAAGGCTATCATTTCGTTTAACTTTAACGAGCATAAAAGGCATGAGCATGATATTATCATAAAGTCATAAAAACATATGAGCACATGATTTAAAAGAACATTTCATTTATAGTTATATATTAAGCATGTGGTAGAACATGCCAGAACATCCCAGAACATTCAAGGCGCCATTATTAAGGCAGCACTATCACACCTTCCTTTGTTGCTAATGACGAGTACCCACATGCACACTTTAATTTTATTCAACTTAAAAAGTGTATATTAGAGATATTCGATAAGCAGACTCCCTTGATCTAGTGACGTTTCTATGATTGTCCTGAACGGTTCAATCTTTTGCAATTTGATATTAATGTCTATGGTCTCCGGTGATCTCTTACATTCGGTGGCCGTAACGTAAGTCTATTTCTTTTAAAGTAATATAACTGTTTAATGGTCAATCTGTTACCCATATCAAATGGGAATATTGTTCCTACTTTGTTCCTACTTCGTAATCCGTTGGTTGCAATGTCAAATAACAACATGTTCAGTGATTCAAAGAGATTCAAATGCTATCTCCAGAATTATTAAATTATTTACCGGTTCAACTTAGTATATTTTTTTGGACAGTCCGAATAGTTTTCAACCAACTCGTATATAGAATAAACCTGCTTGATTTAAGCGGCTGCATAATTTAATCATCAATCCAAGTACAAAACATTATAGAGTAAAATTTCTATTCAATACTTTTATAGCTTGCTTATAGCTGGGTTGACTGGTAGAGAATGTCATTAGGCATTTAGACCCTTCTTACAACCCACCCGTACGTTTCTAATAAAAAAAAAATATCTTAAAAGCAGTGATATAGCCTACTGGTTATGAATTCGACCTCTCACTCCGGGGGTGCTCCCTTCAAATCCATGGCGCGCATCTCTTTATAAAAGTACGTTTTTAATTTAAATATCACTTGCTAACGGTGACGGCGAAGGAAAACATCGTGAGGAAACCTGCACACTTTATAATTTCCAAAAAAAATAATTCTGTGTGTGAAGTCCGCCAACCCGTACTTGGTCAGCGTGGCAGACTATGGCCTTAACCCTCTCAAAATGAGAGGAGACCCATATTTCAACAGCGGAATGACAATGGATGAATGGTGGATTATTATTATTTAATATTTCTTCAATAAAGTTATAAATACAGCAATTGCAATTAATGCGTACATATCTAGCTTAACTGTTATCTAGTTGCGTTTAAGTTATATGTGTGCCAGTTAAAAATAGTCGATCGGTAAAAAGGTGGGTGCATTGGGTCGGGACCGCGCGGTAGACAAAAGGTGTGCAAGCCAAGCCACGTGCGCCTCTAGGCAGATGGCGCGGTACGTTTAACTCGTACTCGATCGCCTTTGTAATATCCATGCGATTTACTCTCTTAATAACCACATCTCGTTAGTCGTTTTGCCTAAAAATTGCTAGAATTGTCAAACAACATTTAACATTTTTCAGGGAAATTGGCAATTTTTATTAATTTTATTTCATAATTTTATCAATTTTATCAGACCTACATATATATCCATATTACATGAGGTAGTTTTATTAACTTATACAACCATATCCCTTAGGTAATAACTTATCAATATTTATTTAAAATTTAATATTATTTCTTTCCGATTTTAAACGTTATTAGCTTTTGCAGTCCGTTCTTATTTGGTCTTTTCTTCCTTTAAATTCTACTTTCAAATCGCATGTTGTGACCTACAATTTCTACAGAAAATGATGATATAACCATCTGTTTGAATTATATAAAAGTTTGGGGATTCATAACGTCAGCCGTAGCTAACCAACATCAGTGGTGACGACAGTAAAGCTTTCGCAACCCTGACGTAGTAACTGATTGCAAAAAGGTACCATTGAAGTTAATTAACGTTGTTGATATTATACATTACGCCAGGTCCCTTATAGGATCGTCAGACGGTCCTGACTGCAAAATTCCTTAGTCCATCTAAACCGGACGAATTTTTTTACATTTATCACTCTTTTCATAGATGCCCGCTGGTTTCAGAGACTTGTGGGAGAGTCGCTATCGGTCCTCTAGGGTTATGTTAATGTTAATATAACTGTACCCATCAGACCTTAAGTACTTTGAAGAGAACAATTTGCAGTCGCTTTCGGTGGTTATCATTGTATATAAGTTCTTAAGGCTGGCCTTCATACAGTACAAATACCTAGAGACGGGTTCAAGTTGCAAATACTGTGATTTGCGAAGAGTTAATCGTTTTGTAAGACACGATTGAAGTCGCGTTTCAAATACGTTGTTGTTATCTGCATAAATCAGGGAGGAATTTGATGGATCTTACCACCAGAATCAGTAGATGATTGTGGCCCTATGATAATTGAAGATAAACGGTTGCGAAGCCAATTTTATAAATAGTTGTATGAGGAGTAAATTGGCTGTGTGGCGGCGATCCTCGTAAGTCGGGTAGGAAAGATGTTCATTGTGAGGCACGTGCGGTTGCCATCTCAGCAGATGTCGTACGTATCTCTCGGCATTTCACATTCGATTATATTTATATCCTTTGTTAATAACAACCTGCGATATACTTTTAATTAGGTCATTCAGTTTGGGCTTTTATTTACAAAAGAATATTGGTCATTTTATATTAAGTAAGTCATAATGATGATGATGATGAAATTAACCCACGATTAAGTGGAAGTTACAGAGCAGTTTATTTAAAGAATTTAATTGTATTTTTTTTAAACTTGCAGACCCATGTTTCTGAGAGTTATCGTTTTTCGCTAATATTTGCTACAATATAATATAGAACGTGAGTACCTACTATAATTCACACAATATGAATTTAATGATTAAAAAACGATGTTGTTTTTTTATTATTAGGTAACATGTACATGTCCGTCAACGATAAATATTAAAAATTATTTTAGAATAATCATTAACCATTATCGAATAGAGCTTGATTAAGCTAATCTAAGGTTACTGTAAAAAATTAAAATACGAACGTTCCACTATAAATATAAATAAAACTGTTTCCCATTTCACTAAATTAGATCACTTTCGTTGCTTATTTCATAAACATCAGATTAGCCGTTCAGGTGATTTAATAAACGTATGAAACTACACATAAAAATTGTACCCGCTGATTTTACACTTATAATTACACGCTCGCGAGCTATTAATACACGAAATTTGTACCTGTTGACAAGTGGTAGGTACTCTGTATACGTAATACGTGACACCGCGCACGGAACAGTACGCGGAACAGAACGCGCCAAACGTATTCGCAATTCGAAAATACAGCGAAAGCCAATATAACTCCTATTTTTATTGTGCTCAAGGTTTATTTTACCCTATGCAATTAATATGACTTTTAACGATAGGTTCACTCGCAGTTGTTGTCGCTCTAATCAAAAAGAAACTTTAATGAGTTGTTATAAAGCTGATTGTCTCTTAATAAGAATGGTAGAATTGTTGCGTGTTTCCAACAAACAACACGCGCCGCGTAAAGGTGTTCACCCACTTGTCGAAATCTAACGCATCGCTGGCACGCCTTGTGTCGTGTCATTTAAGGCATGTGTTTGTTTAGTATGATTTCTCGCATACTTCAATATTTTCAATTTGGCTGTGATTGGTTCAACATGGAATGTTTAAATGTCATATTAATAACGCAATCAAGTATCTTGACTAACTGTAACATCTTTCTATTCCATTAGTGAACAAGAGTCTCACTCCAAAATTGTTATTACACTTTTCAACGATTGTTAGCTAATTTTAAACAATCATAAAATTTAAAGAGAACATTTATTCAGGAATTTAGTTTTTGAATGAGCTTAAGTGACATATACTCACTCGCTCATGTTAATATAGAAGAAAATCTGAAGGCAACATATGCACGTGGCGCTTCATGTGAATGCGGCTCAACTCGTTACGCCGGCCGTTTTCGAGTGGAAGGGCAGCTTAAAACCCGCGTGACTCTATGTACCACGGTTAGCGTGGCGTTGGCGTATGTTTTGTCTCGCTTTAGCACAAGGCACAGCAGAGCGAGACGCAACGCGTGTGGCGTCAGTGTGCGGCGGGACGGCAAGGCCACAACGTTGCTCGTATCTTTATTGTTTGACAACTTCAGTCGCGTATGTATTATTAGTATATAATATTATTTTTTTTATCTATTTGTTGAAGAGTCTCTTAAACGTTTTATTGATTTTGCAGAAACGTTTGACTGTACCTAATTTGCAAAGACTCTGGTTCTTAGATGAGAATGAGAGAAATGTTTTTATTACATGTTTACCAAAACATACTAGTTTTTCGTCCAACTTAATGCCTATTTAAAAAACTATTTTCACAACAAAAAATTATAACACTATAAATAAGATTGCAATATACTTACTAATTTTCACGTCTTACTGACACACTGCTCTGTTGTTGATACTCAGTCGTTGCAGTTGTGGGGGAATAATCATTGCAGATTCTAGTGCGATTGGTGCAGCCTAGCCTAGCCTAGCCTAGCCTAGCTTAGCTTAGCTTAGCTTAGCCTAGCTTAGCCTAGCCTCGCCTAGCCTCGCCTAGCCTCGCCTAGCCTCGCCTAGCCTCGCCTAGCCTCGCCTAGCCTCGCCTCGCCCCGCTTCGCCCCGCCTCGCCTAGCAAAGTTCTTCTAATAATGATTTTTAAACGGGTAGAAAAATAAAATAAAAATAAAAAACTTTCAATAGCTAGTATTAATTAATTAATTTTTGTTTACTGTGCACAACAACTATTTCTTCTATCACCAATCAATAGTAATTTTAGCCTACTTTACGATTATTTTCATTTTGCCTATAGGTAGCATATAATGAGGGACTATCAAGAAGTGATAATAAAGTTCGTAAACATTGTAGAAAGACATCCCGAAGTATATGACTCTACGTTGGACACTTACAGAACTCGGCACGCAGATGCGGCCTGGGAACAAATAGCAGAATCTGTGAGAAATGAACTCGATGAGGAATGCACAGGTGCGACGAACTAATATTTTTATGTACCATCTGCATATATCCTATCGACCTATTATCTTATAATTTGATAACTTATGCAATTTTAACCACTTTATATATTGAATTATCAAAAAGACTGAAGTGATTTCATATTTCTTGAAAACATAAATGTGTATATTATTAAGGTGTATACCTAATGTTTGTATTTATTTGCAGTCGATGAAATTAAATCGAAATGGAAAGGAATAAGATCTTCATTCAATAGATTCAAAAAGAATCTCTACAATACCCATTCAACAATAAAAGCAATTCCTCGCAAGAAATATTATCTATATGATACCTTAAAATTTTTGGAACCACATACTAAGACAAAAGGGTAAGATTACTTCCATAATTTTTATTATCTCATGTGTATATTTTGAATTATTGCATAGCAGCCTCTTTCAGAATTACCACGTTTAGTACGAATGAACAAATCTTTGAAGATTGTGGCAATTGTACGAACAGCGACGATGACGATAAAACTCAGGAAGATTACTTACTCGGAATGGGTGGTGATGAAATAAAAATAAAATCTGAACACCCAGATGAAAGCAATGATACACTGAATACTGTAGATGTTTTAAGCTTCGGAGTTGAAGATATGAATTCTTCTACAATAGACCTTCAAATAGAAAACTCGTTGGAATCAGGCAAATGCGATAATAATAAAGGACAAAAACGCAAATATGAAAACACTGTACATTGTGATAGCAACACTGAAAGCGAAGACTTGCAGTTTTTTAAAAGCATCTTACCTGATATCAAAAACTTTTCAGCTAAGGAAAAACGGAAGCTAAAAATGGGTGTTCTCAACTTGATAGATGAGATTGAGGATAGTCATAAGCAATCCAGACCGTCTCTCGAAGTTACTAGTACTAAGTCTAACAATTGAATATAATATATAGTATAATAAATAAACATGTTTTGTACATATCGTTGGACAATATTATTAATTACATGTTTTTTTATAAAAATTAATATTTGGCTTTACTCTTTTTAACGTTTCATTTAAACAAGATTATGAATATTTTTTTTTAATTATCTGAGACTTCAACATTCCCTTTAACGTAGAAGGTATGGAACAGCTTTATAGAATATGTTATACATATATTCATAACAACATAACAAAGCAATGGGTTTAAAAAAGTTGCGTGATTTATGACGGTAGACGTAAAACGTATCAAATCTTTAATCTTCCAAAATAATGGAGATTGACAATGTAAAACCGGTGCATGGATCAAGTTTTATTGATTATATACTAACTTAGCGCAGACAGAGTGCACTAACGCCGCACGGATAACAGTTTAATTTGCATGAAAATGACATCCGAGAACATACCTACTCGAAGCCGTGCTGCGTCTTCTGGAGTCCTCTTTGCTAAATCATTACTGCCAAGTATGAGACTTCAAATACATTCTGTCCAATTTTTTAATGTTTTCTCATTCTAGATGGTAGAATTGTGGCTGGTTTTAGGCAAAACATTGTCTTTATGTAAAACTAATGCAACTGGCTATTAAGCAAGTGAATGCTTTATATTGTATCTTGGGTAATCAGCTTATTACTATCGTAAGTAAAGTAAGATATAGGCCAGAAACCAATGGATGGTTATCGTAAGAATTTTCTTAGAATCGAAAACGGTGTAGGAGAAGCGGTAGAGTTTTATCAGAAAGTATCTTGATTCCTTCCAAAACTGGTGGAGTTAGTCCAGATTAAAGAAAATTTCAGCAGACTAAAATAGGTTGCTGTTCAGAAGGTACTGGCAGAAATGTGAGAACTAATTACTTACGAATATTCACCATTAGTCTTTGTTTATTTAAAAAAGAATTGCAATCAGTGATTGTCTTACTGCACTTAATTCAGGTTTCAGTTAGGCATTGCATTTTTCAGAATTTGGCAAGAAATTATTCCAGCTAAAGAATTACCTAATGTATCAGTAAATCCTCATATTTATTGACCAGACATAGCATTAAGCCCAGCGCAGGGTGCACCGACACCACACGTATAACACACGGTCTCATTTGCATGGAAATGAGATCCGGGAACATTCTCGAAGGCACCCTCTGTCTTCCATAGCCTCCTTTGCTTAATTACTACGACGACGTATACAGTGACGTCACATACAATTCTCTACATAACATCGTCTGATCTTGTGCTAGGCATTAAAAGCCCTTATTTTTTTGTATTATAAAATATCATCAGAAATTATATAATGAACATAGGTATATTGAACATTGATAAAAATATAAGATTACTTGCTGTTTTTATTTAAATGCTTCTAATTTTTACAGAACACTAACATGGATGTAGAACATTATTACTCCGAATCCGTATTCATAAGAATGGAGCGGTGAAAAAAAATAAGGAAATCACATATATTGTAATTATAACGGTTTAAATCTATGTACATATGTCTTAAAGTATATATGTATGATATATAATTATAAACAGCTTGTTTAATCAACAATTTACTAATACGCAATATGACTGGGCGAGTTATACTTACATATGTATGTCTGACTGTTCTAATTACAGTAATGGTGTTAGAGCGTAGGTAAGTGAAGTCAGGGGATGGTGGGTGGAGGCATTCACGTGCTCTGAAATACTGATGCGATGTTGACCGGCCGCCTATACGATAATTACATAACCTGTGCTTTATGGGAGGAACATTAATTAGGTGAAAGCAACGACGCAGTCATTCTCGTAACCATAAGCTCGGTTTGACTACCAGTTAATACATGGAATGTTAAGTATTTTCCAATACACTAGTGAGTGACGATATACGCAAAATGGCTGGCAGCAGTTGAATGCGATGAGCTGAAGATCGAGCTCACTGGCTTCTATTAAACTAACGGAAATAGGCTGATAATGATGATACTAGGTAGTTCTGTTCGTGAATGATATAAATTTTGAAAACTTGTTTCCTTTGGAACCATGGTTTAAGTTACATTCGATTATGTTGCAGCTCTAGTTAAAGATAGCGACGAACAATTTAGTACTAACACGTCGCCGTAGCGTACTGTGTGTCTGCAGATCTATAATATGGGAATTATGAAGATAGTGTCTCGTTGTAGGCTGTTCGTACTTTATGAAATAAATATGCTAGTTTTGTGTACAACACTATCAGCTGAACAATTATATTTCTGTGCGAATGAAATTTTTATATTTATGATATACTCGTACCTATCTTAAACATTTTAACATGAAAACCAGCTTTCTATTTATAAGTGTAAGCATTTTACCTCGCATTTCTATTACATGTTACGCCCTTAGCTTTTATATTTTGTGTTATATTTTACTATATGTATGTTTCATTTGCGGTATTCGCTTATCCTTTAAATGGACAGCTGAGGGCATGTCGGAGTTCGCTAAGCAGCGGGAGGTTAAAACAAAAGTCTTGTCATGACGCCAAAGTATTTAATAGGTTAGGCTATTGATCTGATGCAGATAAGTATATACCAGTTGATGTAAATACTAAAATGTTTTAAATTAACTTTTACTATTGTTTTAAGAGTATGACACAAATTTTCTTAAAACAAAAACTGTATCGGGAAGAAATCCCACATTTCTAAATGGTGCCAGAAACATTTTACCGTGACAATGTCGTGTTTACTTGTAAGTAATTGTATTATAATTTTTTTCTTATTTTGATGTTCTGCTCAAATAAACCAGCCTGATGTCATAAAAGGTATACTTATATGTAAAATCTGCGTTATGTTAACCTCACGTTTTGTTAACCTCACAAGGATTATGCTATAATGATTGTTACCAAAAAATTTAAGATCCTAGTTAGTTGTTCATAAATACCCCACGGATAGTCCTCGACGGTCGATTTCAGGACCTTGAAAGTCTTCTACTCGTATCAATTAGTAAGATCAGAAGCTTTCGACAAGAACAGGGTAACGAAGAAAATGGAAACACATCAGATAGTCGTAGAATCATGAAATAGTCATTATAATCAACGATAGTCGACTAAGCCAGAATATTGGCAGTTGATTGGTTAACTGCACAGAGTAGCACTGTACCACTTTAGATATGTGTCTTTTGATCATCTAATCATGGAAGAAAATGGTGGAAGAGTCGAGCGGACTCTTCTCTGTCATAATCGAAAAAGCAAACGCCAATGATGCTTTTAAAGTGTTAAAGACACCCGGAAAATGTTAAAAAATATTACATCAGTTGTAATGTGTCAAACATAAACGTCACGCCTTTTTTTCCCAACAGGGGTAGATTGAGGAGTGTAGTATTTCCACCTTTCTCCAGTTATGTTGTACATCGCATAAAATACGGATATTGTCATACACCAAGCACAAATTCTGACATGATGGTACTGCTTGGAATTCTAAGATAGAAAAACTTCAGTATATAATCCATAACGTATCGTATTATTAAAAATCTGATGTGATGAGATAAAAACGAATGGTGCAACGGTAGACATATTAGTCTGGTCGAGAGTCTGTCGCGTTCTACGATTCATTCCCCCCAGTCCCGACGTGATCACGGTTTGCCAAATAATGGAAATATCGACTGTACGTTTTTCGTCTAAGTAAATTGTTGATAAATTCCCTTGACGCGAAAATGACAAGATAGGTAAGTAGGTACATTGTACCTACTTAACGTATTAAATTTAAATTGTATTACATCTAAGTTTATGTTTAAAGTATTAAGCCATTTCATTATTTTATTTCAACG
>DWEE01000965.1:0-14671 GCA_018245755.1 Parelbella macleannani | reverse complement strand
CTATATAAAATACGATATTTACACATGAATAAGAAATGATACGCCAATTGATGTTGCTAGTATCATAAATATTTAGTGCTATAAAAATAAATTAACAATACATATATAATTAATATGTGATTCGACTGACGCTGAAGTCTTCGTCAATAAATAGATCGTAGATGTTTACCTGTATTTTCTATTGAATTGTTTCCTGCTTCCAAATCTACACATGTTTCATATAAAAATGAAATGAATGATAAATACTTTGCAGATATTGTTTCTTGTAACCAATACTTCTTATGAAAACTTTTTTTACAAACTTAATCATGACACTTAAGGTTTGCCATTTAAATATAGACTTCGTTTTACTTAACAACTGTTTATTGCAATTTGTTGGAAAAGCTTTATTAAAAAAAAAATTCATCATATAAATCTCTAACCACGTACATCCCATCTCAGTCACCTATCAAACACCTTTTACGCCGTACCTGAAAAGTAATAAAGTGACATCAGCGAACTGTGCGTACTTCGAAAAGTAATGACACGAGAGATTCGCGGCTTAACTTGCGCTTTCGCACGTACGGCTTCAGCGCACCTAAAAGGATTCCCGGCGTAATGCCACTCACGTCATTTGTGTTTTAACATAAATGTACTCGTATATTTTTATTACATGTTCTAATAACAGTGGACATGTAGCTCCACTTGTTTATGTAATCCAAATGATCGAAAGAAATTTTTAAATTTAGATTTTTTTATTTCAATTAGAGAATAAGTCCGGTTTGCGCCCGGTATATGCCAATAGCCTCACCAAATATTCCATTGTGGGACGTAAACGTGACTGGTGAAACGTGGGAGTTGACTACACTCCTCTGCCTACCCCTTCGGGGATTACAGGCATGCAGTTAAGTACTTTTTCTTTAGAGATTTATATTCTTAATAAAAATCGAAAACTATTTAACGCGTCGGATATGCGAATTTGCAATATAATTTGTAATATATTTATTTAAATCAAGCATCAAATGTACGTCAACTTCTTTGTATAGAAACAAAACCACAGTACAGAAAAGAACGAACCGCTCACGGTACAATAATTGTACAACGCTCTTGACCTGTACGTACAGCGAAACAGTTATTTTAAGCCTGTATATTTAAGCGAAACATTATTTTTGCATTTACACTCGGTTTAAGAATGAAAGATCATATCATATTGTTGACATAAATGCTGTAAAAGTTGTGAGGGTAGAAATAAAACATCTCGACTATGAGCGCGTTCTGTCCAGGTAGATAAGACAGTGGCTTTGTAGAACTTTGTAGAAATGGATTCCGACCGCTGAAAAATCAAAGCAAAACGTTGGCTCGAATCCAACATCGTCTTGTACAGAGTGTAAAATATGAACGGTTTCTTCAAATAAATTGTTCCACACATATTTTTACGATACAATGGAAACGTTGAGTGCTCTTTTAAGCACAGACGCTACCTGTGTGTTCGAAATATAAATCCTGATTATGAAGTCAAACTTTTCATAAATATGTCCCCGGGGGCTTGATCATTACAGACATACTGAATTCGGTACTAATATTGTGTTATTCATATGTTTTAGAAGTAAACGATATAAATTTTAATTCACACTTAAACATTCCGCTCATGTAATAACTATTTAACTCAAATTATGATTTTTTTAAGACGGGAAAGTTATAATACTTGTCGTAAACGCAATTACGAATCTCATTGAAGTTATCACGATAACTAATGCTTAGTAAAATAGTTGTGTTCAGAGTTCAAAAATCCTTGAAAACTTGTTTAATACTCCAAACCATCTATATGAAATATACGTTCTACAGAGTACGCCCGTACCATATTTAAGACCCTTATACTTTGAAATTTTAATGCGTTTAAGGAGAATGAATGAGTTTTAAATTAAAATAGAACCTTCGTATTTACTCTTTCATAAGTTGAAAAGCCTCAAGTTCACTGCTGAACATAGCCCTGTACTGAATGGTTGTTGCCCATAATCCCCACGCTGGGAATGCAGATTGACGATCGCAGAGCACCGCTTCTCGTGCCACCCACGCTGCAACACATATGCGGCCAAGTCATGTGAATGGATTAAAAGAAATTAATAGTAAGAAAAAAAATTATCTACTTTTACGTCCATAAATAATTAATTATCCTAAACTAAAATAACTACTACTGAAAAGCCATTATATTTCCCTAATTAGAAAAAGATTTTCTCGTTTAGTAAAAGCTTTCAGTCCGCTATAGACAGATCACTCTTGCTGTATTTTAAGATTATCACAAAGCTATTGAAAGTTATTACTTATACTAATTAGTTACTATTTGTTTTAAATATGGAACAAACAACGGAAACATTTTAAAATTTGAAAACAAAGAATGACAATAAGCTCCTCTTCCAACGTTATAGAATAAATTTATGCCCAGTAGTGGGATATAAAAAGGATTGCAGACAAGTGTTATCAGTTACATTTACCGCACAGGATGATATGGAGCGTGACCTAGCTATCACCATACACCAGACTTAAATCCAGACTGCGAGCTACTACTAGGAACGTCAAGTTAGAAGTAGTCAATAGTGTCCGACACGGGAATCGGACTCAGGACTTCTTGCTCAGATGTCGCGCCTGCAATCACTCGACTACCAAGGCGGTCGAGAGAGAAGAGGCGCAAACAAAATCTATTACATATAAAAAGCTTAATTAAGCTAGCTTTAATTTTATAATCTCATCTTTACCGATATTAACTGCTACTACATAGATTTTTCTTACTGCCTATCACAAATAACACGGGTAAGCCACGTCGAAAACATGTTTTATGAAAGATTCTAAATTTAGGTACTAATCACAGTGTTCATATACCCGCACCGATATCAGCGCGGCGTGGCGTGGTGGCGATGGCGCCAGAAACAAATACTAAATTATAGAAATATCATTTTCAGAATTATCAATACCTATAGATTTTAAACCATACTAGGCTATACCTATTCAATTATAATAATAATCATTGTTTGAATTTAAAGAAAATTATCAAATTACATTTCATCCGAAGTATTTCTATATTCAGTTAATGTTTTTGTTTACACATTATAGGTGGTAAATGAAAACGTATTACTCTGTGGGGGAAGGCGCTCTGTCAATTGGCTTCTTTACCCACCTCGGGGAGTATACGTGCCGGTAATCATTTTATATTAGACCCGAGTGTGAACTGAATAAAACCTATTCAAAACTTTTCAAACGTATATTATAGTTTGAAAATGTTGTTACGAAAAGTTTATTTATTCGGTACAAAATTTAAACAATGCTAGTTAATAATTAAATATGTTCCTTTAAATATATTATAGCTAATACTAAATATTATAATAAAACATTGTCCCGGGATAGCAATAGTTAAAATATATACAAACATTCGAACCTGTAACTGCTACTGGTGACGTCATCTGATCTGAAATCAATGTGTCTGATATCTTGGTATATTGCATAACAATGTTCTTAGTTTTATTCCATACATCGATAAATAGTGGAGTCTAGAAAGGAGACCTAGGAGTAACTACTTCGATCAATTTTAAGGTGTTCTGAACGAAGACTAGCTCAAGGTATGTATGACTTTCGCAAAGAAATTCATAAAAGAAGTTCGCCAAGACCACAATTTGTGGTAATCCTTACTCCCTGCTGACATCTACTGGAAACAGACGTTAGTATAACAATATATGTGCGTCGATAAAAATGTTATAGGCGTATTTATATGAAGCAATATATCTTTATCAATAAATAGCTTATTTAAGCTAACCATTTGCAATATGTTATAGGCTACCGATCGAATAGTGTGTAAACGGCTTTATTGTGTAAGGGACCGTATTTATCAATTTGTTTCTAAGTCTACCTAGAGACTATTCATTTCATAATATTAAGGCTGCGTGCGGAACGAATACAATATTTTCAAACATTTGTATATTGCCACAGCTTTACAACATAACTTAGAAAATTTTAAACAGTAATCATTAAATTTAAGAGTAGGTATTGTACTGTACGTATCGAACAGATATCGTTTTATTATGCATATGTACACTTACCTCTACACTAATTTCATTCTATCTTAAGAAACAGAATGCCTGCTTTATTTTGTAATAGTAATAATCAAACGAAAGACAACCTATTCAGATATAAGATTTTATGAATAATGATCACAGACTATAAAATAATAAGTCGGTGACTGACAATACACGACTACAGTTTATAACCGGAACTAACGACTATATCTAGTTATCAGTCACTTAAAAGTCGATAATTGATTATATTTGTGTAACTGTGATAAAAATGTGTCAGTTAAATTGAAAAATTAGCAATTAAAAAAATATAATATCATGTATATCGATCTACGCACACTATTCATCGCACTGACCTTTGCTCTTTTTAAAATACATTCAAACCAAAACCATCCAACATTGGAGAAACTGATCGGATAGGTTGACAGGTGCACAAATGTGCTATTATTACAACTTGAAAAGTTATTCAAATGAAGTAAACTTCTCTCTCTTAAAGGTCAAAATCGCCCACTCAGTATATAGTTGCCGACTTATTTATATTGCAACTGTATTTTATTTTAATTACATTATTTTCTTATCTAACTTAATTGTTAGCATGAAATTTTTAATTATTATGAAATTTTGATAATTTTTCGCAAAAACATTGTTTATACAAAGGAATCCCATTATCATTCGCTAATTAATTTTGTAATTGACATGTCATTCTCTTTATATATATAACATTATTTAAAATGTACTTAATGACGTAACTAATTAGTATATAAGCTTACAGATATTTACGTGTTGAACATAGTACGTAAAAGATTTATCTTATTTTTTATAAAACAAATAAATGTAATGTAAATAAACAGAATTAAAGCTAGTATACAAAAAATAAACTTGGATATCAGAATATTTTGTTCGGCTCAAACAATACACGAGTTTATAATAGTTTAATAGCAAAGTTTGATAACTTTGTCATCGAGTAAACGAAATGTTAAATGTAAACGAAAAACATACGAAACGAAAATAAGCTATAGAATATTATAAATTACATTAAAACTTTAATGTAAGTCTTGAATTAATACATGATTTATTTATGTTTGTAAATCAAATTTATACTCATTTCCAAACCCTGGTTAATAAGTTAATGTAGATAATTCACTTACTCCCTGCAGCTAGGTGGAGTGACGATATACTCAAAATGGCTGGCAGCGGTTGGATTCGAAGAGCTGAAGATCAGATTAAGCTCAGTGGCATGCTAATGGAGAGGCTTATGTCCAGTAGTGGACGGAAGTACGCTGATGATCTGACAAATACATTTAATTTTGTTGACGTTACCAGTCCCATGGAATCGGAGGTGATAATCCGAAGAACGACAGACTCCCATTCAATATAGACGTAATAATTTTAGTAAATTATTCCTTTCACTGCATCGTTGTTCGAGTGGTTGCAAGCGCAACTACTGATCGAGAGGTCCAAGGTTCAAATCTCGAGTCCAGTGCTATTGTAACTTAAAATTTCTTTCGCTAATTCATTTCTACCTTACGCACTAATCGTTTTCTTACAACATATTTTCTTTTCAGAAAAAGTATGTCAATTTAAAATTTGATATAAATAGTTACAATCCTTCGACCCTTTTCTATAAGATATATTACTTAATTCGCTGTAAACCAAGTAATGGCTTTTCAGCTTATCCCCTAAAAGCCTGCTGGTTTATTAAGCAATTAAATGAATTGTAAAACTACTTTGCGACCTTCAATCTACATGATTGAGTACACTGTGCTCCTCAAACTTCACAACAGAAAACGTCCCATATCGAGCAATAATTAGCAATTGGTTTTTTATCATTTGTTACAACGAAATCTTGTGAACTTACTACAGTAGTCAGATTTCAATAATCACTATACATAATATGCTTCTTTACTAATTACTTACCAAGGTTACATAAAAGGCGTACGAGCATTTTACATAAAAAGACACATTGAAGGAAACCCAGTAAGAACCGCAAGTATATACATATATCTAACATAATTATGATATATCGAACCGATTCCAGGACCCCCAGCACAACAATGTTTTGCTTACCATTGCTATAACGGGCCAGTCAATAATAAATTAAAGTCCATTCCTATATACGTGATTTAAGAAAATATTCGTTGTCTTTTAAAGTTAAGAACCGTAGGCGAAGCCTCGATACAACGTAGCCGCAAATTACAAAGTAACTGTTCCGAAGACCGCTAGTTATTCAGTTAGTGACCAATCGAAGTATATCATCCCCTTGCTATCGATTGTCTGATAGGTTCCGTTACAGTTTAAACATTGTCATTTTACAACAGAGATATGTTTTACATTTTTATTTATGTTATCTTACAAAATTATCGCAGATCTAGGTTCCTATGGGTTGCAACTTAGGAATCCATACAACTACTGGCGATACAGTCGTAGTGTAATGAAATTAACAAAAACTAATTTAATCTCTCATAATATTTAAGAGCATTAAACTAATTCGCAAAAAAACATTGAGAGATACGGCGGAAAGTGAATACACCATCTTATAATCATACCTGTACCTACTCGAAGACATCTTCATGATATAAATTCGAAGGAATTGGATCCACACGTACGCAGACAGAGTTCCAAATTATACATACTATTGTAGCCTCACAAGGTGCACGAACCAATCATAAAGATGAATTTAATAACATATTCCCTACGCATTCGTTAGGCGAGGACTTCTTGCGCGTTGTACGGTATGCGAATGATTTGTTTTAAGTACGGAAGCAGCTGGAAAGGCCCATACAAACTTATTTAGCAGGGATTATATTATATTTTACGTCTTAAAATTAATCTTTATAAATCCGGACATACAGGTGAGCAAAGCTTTATTATATTTGTTTTTGATAATAACTAAAATATATTGAGTATTGAATATGGAGGAGGCATGTTGGGTCTTCAAGGATTGAGATATTTGGTACTCGATGCTCCCTGTCTACTACAAAAAGGACCTGGCGTTAAGGTGTAATAATAAAATAAAAATATCCACAAATATAATTTAATTATATACTTTAGAGTAAATAATACTTTACTTCTAATTTATAGCTTACTTAAAAACTTTGAAAACCCGTAAGTTCGGTAGCGAAACTGTTTCTTTTATGTCTAACTTTAAAATGGGTGGAAGTATTAAAATTATGTCAAAACTCGTTAATGTAATGTATATCTCAAGCATGAAGAAGTTTTAAAAAACATTAACGATAAACGAAGCTAAGTAAGTAGTTGTAACTAAGTCCTCGAAAATGTTTATAGCTTCGATCGACTTTTAGTAACACGTAAAGAAAGTCTTAGGTAATAAAATCTCGCTTTCATTAAAGTATACATAAATGACTAAAACGAAAGATATTCAATTTCGACAACACATTGACTTCCTTAAAGATTTAGTAATCTTGATCGTTGAACTACACATTTAGTGATTGGTCTTCGCTTTGATAAAGGTAGTGTTGTAATCGAAATAGTCTCACTGATGATTGTACTTACCCATAACACTGCTCGAAACTCCCAATTCCGCAGGGGCTACTATGAACTACAAAGTGTGAGTTTGTGGCTTCCAGATGCTTGAGCTTTTTCCACAACACTCAACTTCAGCCATTAGAGCGGGTTGATGACGTAAGCTCAAAAAACCATTGTTAGTAGCCGGAAATAGAACACGTGTTAGGGAGTCGTCTCATTTTTCAGTTTTCGTTGTTCATGACCCCTTTATATTAAGCAATAAATGAAGTCACGATAACAAAAATGTGAAAATTTTTTTACTATTTTCTTGAAATCGCTCTATTTCTTTTAATGTATGTAGCAATTACCATACCTACTTTTTATTCTCCTTGTCATTTTTACAATTTACATACGTCACTCTATTCTTTTCAATTTTAGATATCTAATACCGTCCTTTTAATTCTTAGAACATCATTGTACATACAAATGTTGTCTTATTGTCAAACACGTTTATATCTATTAAAGATTGTCTAAGTAGGAAAGTTTCTTTACTTTTATGTCGTTTTATAAAAATTACTTATATAACAGTCAGTGTGTTGATGTTCATGTTTCGTGATATAATGGATATATTTACTAAACTGATCTATACAGTGCGTTTAGGCCACAGGTGATCCATAATGACGCACAGCGAACGAATGATGTGAAACCCTTCCATGAACCTACTGAAAGACAAACCCGAGCAAGTCTGTTTTAGTAGAATATAAGTCAAACAAAAGTCTTCCATTCGGGTTAATCTTTGATAGTAGAATGTAAATTCGTTATCGGAGAGTATTCAATAATAATTAATATTAAATTATGGACCGCTTGGCAAGATTTCATAGTTCGTATGATTGTACAAAAAAAGTATATAAAAATGTACAAGAAAAATATCGCTAATACAATATATTTTCAATGAGACCATTTGTATACAGTATTATTAAAGCAACCTTTTAATTTTAAGACCGAAGTCCCAAGTAGGGCGATCTTCTAAGCACTTGTCTCAAGCAACATAAATCAAAGTAAAAATCGAATTCTAGCCTAAAGAGGTCTGACCAAAAGCAAAAACACTGGGGACTAAATATAAAGTCTGTTTCATATAACTTATACGAACTGCATGCGACACCCGTATTGGACTACCCAAAGCCTATACTGGTTCCTCGTAACTCACATAAGCCCACAAAAAACAAGCAACAGACGCCCCGTTCCTATTGCTGTATGCCTGCGCTTAGATCATTTTACAAAGACACTCTAGATGACCTTTGTTATTGAAGCGATAAAGTTGCTAATCGATTGAACATCGGGCCAGAATAGAATGGACTGCCATACGTAATTTTATTGTCGAACAAGTTGACGCTTTTAGAACTATGTAGTTTGTTATTTAAGTTTTAGGCAGTTTACGCGGCATTCGCGAACAGGATGCTAACTTAATTAAGAACTTAATTCAAAACTAGTGTCTTCCCGTATTCTGTGCATAATTTTCATACTTTGTTTATAACGTTGGCCTCAAAATTTGAGCGCTCTGGGAGCTGACTTTTCGAGTGGTTTGCAAATGTGAAGCAATGTGGACTAATGTAGATAATATGATCATCGAACTATTACAGAAAATGCGAAATACTAAAGTGAAATAAAGCAAACCAGAACTTCTTTATAAAGTGAATATGTTTTACGCAGCTTAGACGAGGTCACACAAAAAGTGCCGCCATATTAGAATAAACTTGAATCCGTACACGACCATGGGCAGACAAAGCGTCAACAAGCCAAAGACAATTTATGGGTTAACACATACAATAAATGTGGGTTTTACCATTTTATCAACTAAGAAATACTAAATGTCCTGACCCAGCATGAGTTTACCGCACTCTCTCGTTAACTACTAATGTACGAAATTGCAGTTTACATTTCCCAAAGTAAGTTTTTTTGCACTGCCGTTGTTATAGAAACTCTAAGTAAAACACGTGACATCATCACGCCTGTAATCACGTAGGTAGGCAAATTATTGTTGCACACTCCCACGTTTCACCAGTTACGTTTAAGTCCCATGGAATAGCTGGTGAGCCTATTAACATGCAGCGGGCACATATCCAGACTATGAGTCCCTACTAGCAAAATTTAGACAAAATTAGAAAAATCCAATAGTAATCGAAACCGGGTTTGGAAACTAGGACCTCCCGATCGCCTACCACTAGATAAACGACGTACGCACGTAAATTGACAAGGAAACCAGCGCCCGAAATAATCGGCCCTCGAACCAATTGCTGACGGTAAATGAGCGTTTCCAATTCAAAGAGGACACGAGAACAATCGTTATAAGGCAACGAACGTTGTTAGGGCGTTTAAAAGCACTTTCGACTCACTTACACCAACCCTTAGTTCCATTAACCCTCTGTTTAAATTGTAACAACTTAGCCGATATTGCTTACTTTCCCCACTTGAAAGATGTAACTCTGTAACGCTAAGGATAATGAATATAGGTCCCAATTTACATGTAAGCTCCACATTTAAGTTGTAAACGGCTTATTTCACTTATGTATTTCGAACATCCGTAAACAACTTTGAAGCAAATAGAAAATTAGAAATATTTTTATATATAACACATGTAGGAATTAAATTCACACTCACATTAACAGAAGCAACTAACAATAAACAGTTTCGTATTCCTAAATCTTATGTGTACTCAGAGTAATTTAGTTGGAGATGACATAGACTTAGAGTGGTCGGAGGTGAGTGGACAAAGGATCACTTTAAGTATCCTCAGATTGAATTTCGTGATTGAAACCTTCCTGAGAGCACTTCGGGTTTGATGAGGAGGTTGAGGTGTTTCGGGTAAGTAGATAATTTGTAAGATGGTACTTGTAGCCCTCACGATACTTCGGATACTAACAGAATTATGATATTTTCGCGGTTATTCTACAACATATTTTTCTCCTGTCATTGTCATGCCAGGTGCTTTTCGGGGTAAACAGAGAGCACTGGAACTCAATATATCTTTGGAAACCCGACCTACATTCACACTCTATTCATACATGTCCCTCGGTTTCGGAAACTTTTGATCCCTTGTAACTTTTAATATATAATATACATTTTTCATAATGTGTGTGTCATTTTTCATTTACTGTGTTTGGTATGAAGTCGTTAAGTTGTAGTCAACATCGTATACAGATACCTACGGTTCTCTAGAGAACAGATAAGGCGATTTCTCTGTCGCAAGAAATCACACGATACACATATAGATAGACTGAAGCTATTTACTAAGTAAATACATTTCGAATAATAGAGACGCAGTACTGCTTTGTCCTAGCTTAAAGGATAGTTTCAAAGGACGAGAGTCTTTGCCCCTGTAATACGGGGAAGTCTTTGAGGGCGACTTACGAAAGACGTACATAATGGTTAAGTTCATATAGAATTCTGTTTGAGATAGTACGTTTCTGTAAGATTAGGTAACATACGGATCTTAAACACATGTTTGTTCAAAATAGGATTCAATGTGTAAAATTGTAACGTAACATAACATCACTCCTGTATCTCCCCGAAGGGGTAGGCAAAGTAATTTAGAGTACGGTTTCACGATACGCCACCAGTTATACGTTTACACAGTCTGCTCTCGTAAAGTACTTGAGTAACTTTGATACAGTTTTCACAAATAGATAGGGTGACGAGAAAGGAAAATTGAAATGTGCGTAGATGTTAAAAATATTGTGTAACCGGGTACATGTATAACGATAAATGGGAATTAAGTCTGAAAACATTACGTTTTTTAGAATTATTCTTTCATAAAGACTTCGAAACAAACCAGATGGTTTTCCTAACGTAGTTTTCTTTCACAGACATATATGTACATATGTACACACATAGATATAGCTAGGATATTATAATTTTTACTCGTTTACCATATGTACTATCTTTTCATACCTCCGCACATATATATCGAATATCTGGGTCGTTTCGGATCTATCACCATACGTTTGGTTGATCGTCACACGTTTTCTTTATAGCCGTACATTTATTTTATTGCCACATATCTGGTCTATAGCTATGCACGCTGTCTATCGCAGTTACGTTTATCTAGGCCATATATTTAGACGATTGCCATCACCAAGTCAATTATTGTGATATTTTACCTATATTTTATTTGATTTATCGTTGTAGGCTCAGGTTAGCTTATTCTAAATCTATGGCCAATCATTTTTTGTCATACAATTTCATGTGGGAGTATTACGAGTAGATAAGTGTATGTAGATCGGTAAAGCAACGACCAATAAATCGTTATATAATTTTCGAGTTTATCATCAACACTTCATTATTTTATCAACATTTCCTATATAAATATAACGAAAAAATATTATCATAAGTCTTCACGGGTAGTTATTTATACACTAGGTGTACGAAAAAATCGAGTAACTTAACATTAACTGGATTCTAACTTTAACTTAACTATTAAATCTGAACTAACTTTCTGAATTTACTTGATACTTAGATGAATTTTTGATCCTGGTTTGCAATAAAATCCTCAACTTTAAGCTTTTCTGGTTTGCTTTAAGGGGTCCAATACTGATATTGGTAACTAGAACTCGATGATAAAATCAGAAGTAGCTTAGTATAACTGTTAACAAATCCTATTTAAGAATGTCTTTATGGGTATAAGCGTATAAGTTTATTGAATAGCCAACACTACATATTACTTACGCGATATGGTATCAATTTGCCTAAAATGCCCAAGAAACTTTTCATAAGGACAACAATAAAGTGTTTGATTTATGTAAGCTTAGTGAAGTTATGCAGCTGTCGTACTGAATGCAATTGAATGATGAGCGAAATAAAATTAACTTTTTAGTCGTACTATTTATATTATTGACTCTTTCCACCGAAAACCCACATCATCGTTTCATCTATTGAATGCCGTACGAACATGCAAGGTTTTTAGCTCATTAATCACGTGCCTACTGAATTATTATTAAATGGATATATTTCTCACTTTACCTTGCCATTATTTTGAAGTCAGCTATAAAGCAAAAAATTATAATTAAGTTTAATGTTATCCATCAAAGAACAATCGTTATAGACTATGTAGAAACCAATATTAATAATAGAATAAGAAATTTATTTCCATTTTATTTCTCATAAACGAAACAATGTGTGGAAAGAAACAACGGAACAACACTAAATTTATTAGACACGTTCAAGTTACAAGCGGCTCCTGATCACGTAAGTGATTAACGTCTCGTAATGTCTGTCCACTGGCTTAAAAGTGTGTAATTGATAATTTAACGCAAAAATTTCGTTTTTTTATGTCTATGAAATAAGTCTGGATACAGAATACATAGCCCGTTCCAATGCTGGGATACCAGGGTGTCATAAGAGGCAATTACACTCGGCGCAGGTTAACCGCGGTATGGTGCGCTATGGAGCTCTCAACCGCTGTGTTCATACAATATGAATATTATATACAAATCATAATTTGGAATGGTTAAATAACTTAAAACCGATTCCTATAACATTTTATATTAAATTTTAAATGTAATGTGACAAATAAAGAAACAATTAATAATCACTAATAATATTTTAATAGAAACGCAAAAGTCACATCGCTACTCGTCGCGTCGACGACGTTCCAACTAGTTCTCATAGACCACCGAAAAGTGTATCATAAATCCGATTGTACCGCAGATACTGAATAATATATGACAGTCGTAAATCTCGTATGAAAACCCAATAAATCTAAACGGGTTCTGTACAGGTTAACCGCGGTGGACTGACGGCCGGATAGAAATTTTGACCACAATCAACGGTCAGTTTATCAGCGTGGTATATTAAAACGAGCGCTAACGTTAGAATTGTTGAGCTGTAAATTTTCTCGAAAATGATTTTCACTTCGGTTGTAACCTTATTTGCAATGAAAACCTAACATGTGTATGCAAATGTTTACTTCAGATTATACTACAAAAAAATATTCATTATAGGTTCTAAAACAACGCATACCTAAATACAAGTACACTGGTACTGATACTCAAAATTAAAGAAAATAACAAACAAAAAAAAACAAAACAAATACGTAGTGCATGTTACAGGACAGACCGATGAAAGGTACCACAGTCAGTTACAGTGGTTAACCACGCCCACTGATTTTCAGTAGAGACCGTAATTTCGGTCTTTTCGTCCGTTCCAACTTCGAGTGCATATATACTTATTAAGTGTACGGAAAATAGAAATCTAACATAAAAATAGTATCAAAGATTAGCTTTTGAAAACTCTACAAACATTATTTGGACTAAAATTTGCTCCACAGGTGACTGGCGACGTATATAAAACACATAAATATATTCGAATTTGTGAAACGAGGAAACACAATTAACTTGTAACGTAAGTAGAATAATGGCATTAACAACACAGAAGATAGGATATGGCCGTAATTAAGTCACTAAAAGCTTATTTAAACTTTCAATGAAACGGTAAGCCGACTTTATTTCACTTCTCACATTTTATACCTATGAATGCTTCATTAACCTTTTTTCTGTTTTCGTTAAATCGTTAAATTTGTAAGCATATACAGTTTGGATTACATTAAATGAATGAAAGATATTTTTTTTAAATTATAAGCGAAAAAAAATATATCAAATAGTGCCAGGAAACAAAGAAAGGTTTGATCCGCGAATAATTCCAGGAACAATATAAATAGAGTAACTATATCCAAAGGGTATCCTTATCGCAATCTCGTTTTCAATGTACGCTTTTCTGCACTTGAATATGACAAAAAATATGATGATCTGATAAAAAACCAACTTAACTAACATAGCTAACAAGCTATAGCATAACACGTAGAAATTACAATACCAAATATATCACAAAAGCGATGTATTATAGAATTGAGTTGTACTAGAAAGACGACATCAAAAACAAAAAATAAGATGTCCTCCAGCCATGACGAAGAAAGTAGGTAATGAACGAATAAGAATAGCAAAGTAATTTACTTACCAAATTTAATGTAATCATGTCAGTTATATTCAGGTCCCATATTGGATTTCAAAAAATCTTTTAATTAATCTATTAATCGACCCATTTATCATTCCACTGTTGGAATATGGGTCATCTATCATATTGAGAGGGTTAAGCCTGCCACGCTGGCCCAGTGC
>DWEE01000964.1:0-14673 GCA_018245755.1 Parelbella macleannani | reverse complement strand
GTATAATGAACATTTATACAAATGGCACGTGCACCACTCCACTAGATCCTGGTTATTTGATATTTAATCAAGTAGTATTAATCTGAACCTAAGTTTAGTAAATAAAGTGATTTCATGATTTGTATCCATGATTACTTCTGCCCTTAGCTCTTTTTATAGAAATAGCAAACCCATATCTAACAATGGAACGATAAAATGTATGGTCCTGATGATAAATCGCAATTATTACGTAAACTGCTAGTGCTATACAGGACCCGGAACCGGTATTACCGGCAATTCCTACTCAAAGAGCGTCTTTATGCCCGTATTCCGAAAAAACTTCATATGTGTCACAAAATTTTAAGTAAACATGTTGTTCCCAGTCGCATCTGGCTTTTCTGTCTTGTTTGAAGTCTCCACTAAAAATACTACAAGGAACGAAATAACACAAGTAAACACAGTTAGCGGCGCGCGTGTCAACAGTTAATTATTCAGCGGCCGCCGTTGCGATGCAAATTGAGTTGTTCCGCACATGTTGCGCGACTGTTTGTTTATTAGGAACAAAAAGTGCTAATTTTCTGCTTACACTCTCTATGAGTTCTATGCTCTCGGGTGTGATGAAATTTTTGAAATTGCCAGTGTGTTTTTGTGAATATCACTTTTTGGAACGAGTATGAAATATGTGTTCTTTTTTTTGAATATTTTTTACAATTGTTTTATAAGTCTTATTTAATTTATAATTGTATAGATAATACTATATCTGAACATTGAAAAAACACTCGTAATCTTCCAACAGAACATGGAAAGGAAGATGGAATTTTATCTTGTGTACAATTGAAGATCAAATCGCCAGTTCAACAGTCAAGTTCCCCAACCACTGCGTCACTGGAAGTTATTTAAAAATTAGGGCAATTTCGTCACATACCGCGCTATAAAAATATTAAAAAACTTAAATGACAAGCTGTAGGTATGACATTTTTAATTAACATAATAACGCCCAGAGTTTTTTACGATCTAATTAAACGAAGAGCTAACTTTTGACGACGAATTAAAATTCAATGAACTCAAGACCATTCGAAACATTACTCGTATTTGTTACATATTTAAGTGGTAGGCATACATAGCAATATGAGAGTAAATTTAACTTTAAATTTAAGAACATATCTATACTACCTATTTTCTGCACCCTTCAATACTAGGAACATAACTTTATCTAGCATTACTTATCCATCAGCACAGGACCATTTATACTTATAAACACACATATTTAAACCGAAACTTATCTTACGTCATCTGAGAATTACCAACTTTATCCTGTAATCAAAACTCCCTATTCAACTTTATTAAAGAACAAAATAGGGATATCAACTAATTAAGAGGAATAGAACAGAATTATTTCGCGGAGTACGCTGTCACGGTTGCTTTCTTAGGAACAAGTATAATCACTATAATGAAACACGACAAAATGTTTTAGCGTAATTAAATGGGCGGGGGTGGAACTTTCTGTTCGACACTAAACTTAATTTTATTATATTGTACATTAACATTACATTTAATATGTAACACGATTATAAGTTATTTTGATTGATTATAATTGTTAGACCAGACGTGTATCTTTTACACTCTTTCTCCATACATGTACCTACGCCCGTTTCGAAGAATTCTGACACGAGCCAATATATAAATAAAAGCCAGTGAATTAAAGGAATAATAAAAAATTAAATACAGCTCTGTAATTACCGATACATTCAAACGATAACCGAATGAAAGATGACTCTTATGCGGTTGACGTTCGCTAGAGCGAGGTACTAGATCCACCCAGTTCTAGATTGGTCTTTACTCAACAAAATACCCACTTAATATTCGAGAAACGTTAGAACATTTCTGGTGTAATTATGAATGAAAGTGATTTCGTGTCTTGAATTATTTTCGTACTTACTAAAAGTATAACACCGGTTTTTAATACTTACGGCTCGCACTGCGAAGTACCGCTTCTATATCTACCGTGCAGCAATTGTTACTTTGTGGTATGCTCTAAAGGGTGTGGTTGTATCCATATATACATGTACCAGAACCTTCAATCTGAGTCCACGGGATTAGCAACGCATCTGTTATCGGCTCCGAATAGCACTGATAGTAAGTAATAGCTAATAGAATAAAAAAACAGTTTTAAAGTAAAGTAAAGTAAGATCAGCAATATTTTGCCATGTTATAGTAGTCAGTTAGTCAATTATGAACACGGGGGTCAGCTTATCGTCTGTCAGTATCAGTTGCTGTCATCCGCTGACATATCCAGCTTGGAACCCTTACACGGTGTATGGAAACAGCCTGGTATGTTTGTTTAATACCATGCCTTTTCATCTCTTCATGTATTCCGTCATCAGGACCACGCTATAGGAATACCAGTTTTATACTGTGGCATAGATTAATGTTTGCCCAAAGTACAAAAAACTATTTTGACTATTTTTTTCTTCCATTTATCTTACATTTTTGTTTATTTTTGAGTTAACACTTTCTTTCTTACTTATTTCGTTTCATAGTATTGAACAAAATTATACCTCGTGTTATCTGTAATATCATTTTATAAGGTCTATTCTAATAACTCGTATCTACTCAAATATCATATCATTAAACGCAAAACTGTTTATTAGAGTTACCACAATAATCCGCGCTGGAATTATTACCAACATTATCAGTACTAGTGCTATGTAATTTCCATAATTCAGTTTAACTTTGAGATGCGTACTGGAATATTTAAAATGGTTTTGCGTTACTACGAAAACTATACGAAACTATAATTATTCATAAAAAAGCCGAGCTAAGCTACATTGCAGAATTAGAATGTTTTAGAATATTACCTATAATATTGGAGCTCATATAAAAATATTTCAACGGTCTTGTTAATTACAAATTACGAATAACAATATAAAGAAGAAAAGAATACGCTTGTTAAAATTTAGACATTCGGTGTTCTCTATATATTAAGGGGCTTGGCGTGATTATATAATAATAATAACAATACCTATTGTGAGAAGTAACAGTAGAAAAAAATATTTGTTTGTGAAAGGGGATCATTGTTAGGATTGGGGGTGAAGGGTTGTGGAGCTATGCGTTAATTTAATTGTTTAGTCATAATAGTTATTCAGTCCTCTTACAGACCACAAAACCGCAAGCCCCTCTTTAAAGCAACATAGTCCATAAATTAGATAAATGAAAGAGATAACAATGTAACACATTCGGAACTTTGTATAAAAATTGTCTTGGAATAAAGTTTCATGTATAAAATATAAAAATGTTATGAATTACAACGTCAATCTGTAAGTCTGTTTAGCTTTGTTAAAGTGCTGAAAATGAAATTGGTTATATAGATCTTTAATTACTTACTATTGCTACTATGTAGTAACCGGACCGGGAAGGAGTGGCGCCGATTAGAGGGGACCTACTCGTATGTCCAGCAGTGGACATCTAGAGGCTGACGATAATGTATAGTATTATTAAGGATTCTAGCAATATGTGTTACCAATTATATCATTTTTGTTGGCCTCATTGATAAGACCAAAGTCACTCCATGAGCTATGAAGGCTCAGCATATCTCTACGCAAGAGAATCTGTAAGGAAGAAATCTGTAGTCTAGTCAGGACCGCCGACCTACATCTCAAAATTAACAAGTTGAAGTGGCATCAGACCGGCCACATTGGTTGAATGACAGGTTATCGATAGGAAAGGAAGGTCATCGAGTTGTCGCCAAATCTGAGTAAAAAGAGCGTAGTTCACCCTACTGCCAGTTGGTCTGACGACCACAAGAAAATGACGACGATAATAAAGACAGTGAAAAGGGAAATAATCAAAAACAAAGTAATTTATTTCCTGCAATCTCATATATTGGCCAAAACACTGACATCCATCGTAACCTACATAGTCTGTTATTTATATCGAAAAACAAAGATGTCTCTTAACAATTATTAATGACGTTCCATCACAATAATGTGAAATATTATAATAGTGGTACAGTAACAAAAATACATATGTCGAAATCAGGAAATTTAAAGTTTTAGCAAAGTATCTCAGTAGTACAATTTATGACGTATTAAAATGCCAATAGGATCCGGGCAACTTTAATAAGCGTTCATTATTGAAAAGTGTTATTATCCGACAAATGAATGTCGAAAATAATAAAATTTTGCCGCAATGAGCGCATCTCAATTTTCATATTAAGTGTTATTATTAAGTGTTTATTTACATATACATATACCCTCATATTTTTTTTTAATACTTTATTTTCCAATCATATTGTTGAGGTCTTTATAAATATATATTATACATATAGCTTGTATATTTTCAAATTTCGTAACTAGAATTCGAAACTTGAGAATTCTTAAGGTTTAAAGTTATTTAATGTCTTTTGCTTTTTTCTACAATAGTCGTTTCATGCTTCATCAAGCGACACACCTAGCACGCTTGAAATGTTCAACTGTACTCAAACATCCGCTGAAATACGTACAATGACCGAATACTTTGTTTAATACTTATAAGAATCTATATCCTAATAATATTTACATTTACATGTATATGGGAACGAGGTCAAAAAACGGTGGCTCTCATCAAGAATAGTCTGTCTTGCGATGAACTCGGACAGTCTGTCGGTGATGGAATAAGATTTGTAACAACGATATTTACCCAAATAAAGCCTACATCAATCTCATATCTTACGTGTAAGTCTATATAAATCTAATATTTTAACAATAATTGAGGAAATTGTCATTATTCGACAAATAAAAGCATTACAGTCATTATGGAAACAATTTTAGTCAACACATTTAAAAATGTATGCTTTACAAATCTATATACTCTGAGAAACTATTTTTACTGCAGCTGCTGTAGTCGAACTGCAGTATTTGAAGCATTACGGCTCAGTAAATAATAATGTCGTCTGATATCGTATTCCAATTGAATACTCAGGGGCGAGTCACCCCTACGTGTTGAACTGGGTTGAGGTACAACTTTAGCCGCAGTGGAAGTTAGGTATTCGCAGTTGAGGTAAGGAGTATAGATGTGTCGCTTTAGCCTTTACTCGCTCACTTCGCTGAGCACATGTGAAATATTAAGCCTTTCATTATATTTGTAATAAAAAAAAATGAAGTTTATTATCTTTTAAACAATTTTATTTAATAATTTTAATTGACAGGTAATGGGCTAAGTCCTCTCTATCAGCCTAATAAACTCCCGTAAAAAGTACCTACTGTTATTATCAAGAGTAAAGGGAACTGAAATAAAAAGAAAAAAAAAACGTTTTCTCAAACTTAAAAGTATATTTAAATTTCCTCAATATCGGTTGAGTCTTTAAGATGTTAGAGTTTACCAAGCGAATAGAATTACTTTCTTCTTTTTGTGAACACAACGAAACCATTTCTTACCTTAAAGACTCTCGCAACAAGCTGAAATACATCGAAAAGTCTAGAACAATTTCCATATGATCAATCCTAATTACAGCTTCCCAATAACAGATCTAATATAATCAACTACGTAAGGATCTCAGTACCGTTCCCGCGCGATTTGCTTCGCGTCTCAGTGTTCATGAATAATTTGGCAGTTTGCAAGGGAGCGTGTTCTACAAACAAATTGTATACAAACTGAAGCACAAAGAAATAATAAGTACAGTATTTGCCTTACACATATTTACTCAATTATTACTGAATGTAAAGTGTCAAGTCAACCGTAACAATATTTATACAGCTTTAAATACTAATTTATTCGCTTTAAATACTTATTTACGCATTATCACCAATAAAATTTGCAAGCGGTCATCCTTTCAAAGTTCAGTAGTGTTTTTATTGCACAAATGTTATAAACGTAAACATAACATCACGCCTGTAATTCCCAAAAGAGTAGACAAAGAAGTGTAGTATACTTTGCAAAAATATTATATTCGTTAAAAAATAAGGTTTCATTTATCTCATTGTTCATAAACACAATTGTGGATTTAATTATAAACTGGAGAATTATTTGTGTTAAAAGAAATTTCCACATTTCCCTACTTATAGGTAGGGAAGACAAAAAGCGCTCGATAACTAGATTAAAAGATACTCGTTACTTACCGAACTGAATCTGAGACAAATTACACTAAAGTACTGAACAGGACGACGCTAATCGCAGTTTAACACAAATTGAATTAAACAGATAATTGTGTAACATTTAACAAACTTTCGCCTTGCCCCACTTTCGATACAGGGTGTTGCGACATGGAAACCTTCCCAGTACTTATCAGCTACGCAAAGTTTGGTAATGAGTTACATATCCCGTCTTCGCGATACGAACTTGGAACATTCGAGGCATTCTCCGGTATTTTATGTCGCAACTCCGCTCTGAATTTAATTGTGGGACAAACATTCGGTACATCTTTAATATCTGTTATATCAGTGTTGATAGAAAACGATTTTGTGGAAACTTGAAGTGAAGGCTTCAAAGATAAGCTTGAAGCTTTGAAAATGATTCAGTATAATATAGTAATAATACGTCCAGTGTAAAGAGGAGATGATATTTGTGTGTCGTAACTTTAGTCAGTTTTTCGATTTGACGGTTATTAGCTACGCTTCGAGCGGTAAAGTCGGAAGTCACTTTTCAAAATGGTATCTAGTACTACTCTAATGTTATTTTATATCATCATCATCAGCATGCTTATATATGTCCACTGCGTGGTATAATACGCTTGCCTGGAGGGATTTTTGCCCATAATTTCTACGCTGGGCACGCGGGTTAGGGATCGCAGAGCACGGCTTCTCGCACCACGTGCGCGGCTGCCTGAAGGCAAGGCATTTAGTAGTGTTTAGTGAGGCTGCAGCATACCGCGATCTGCCAACACCAGGTTTAGTCTCTTACGATACCCTAGTATCCCGACATCAAGTCAGAGGATGTATTCTTTCTCCGTCCCGAGAGAGATATGGAATAGATGTTTTATATGGAAAAGTGCAATCATTCCTATTTTCCTTAATTATCATTATATATGTGCCGGCTTAATGGTGAGCTCATGAGGAAGGATTTCGTACAGGTCCGAAACTAGTCGAGCAATCCCGAAAAACGTACGTGAGTTAAGCCGGTATATATACAATCATATATATTCACGAAACATTTTATAACTCCTTAATTATGTTTCACACAACTTTTTACACAAAACAAATACTTATGCTCATCATACAAATATGGGTTGTAGACAGAAACCGATTCCACGACCCTCGGTGCAACAGCAGGTTCTTTAACCACTGAACCAATGAGCCAATATATGTTACATTTGAAATAAAATTAATATTTTTTATCTATACACTTCCTTCAAAACACGTTCGTATAATAAAATATAAAGTGGAAAAAAGCAACCGCACGTAAAATTCGTATTATGAGATATTTCCTCGTAGAGTCATGAAAAAATTTCGACTCAACGCTCACTGGTAGAGTTCAACAAAATAACGCAAAGTTCAATCTCTACAAAATCCATATGAATATAAAACTCAGCGCTCGCTCGCTTGAAGTTGGTATAAAAAAAATGTAGGAAACTTTTTTTAACTTGTTTAAATTAAAACGCGAGATGAATGTTTTAAAAAATTAAGTGAGATTGTAACAAGTTTTATATTTGATTCATTGATCAAATAGAAAACTTGTTAGAATCTCACTTAATTTTCTATTCCTATCTGACCTGAATTACTTACCCCTTCGGAGAAATATAATAGACGTGATGTTTTATATGATTAATTTAAGTTATTACTGCTAAGTCACTATGTACACACAAATATTTAACTGCCTCGTTAGTCGAGCGGCTGCAAGCGCGACTGCCGATTGGGAGGTCCTGGGTTCAAATCCCGGGTCGCGGGTGCTATTGGATTTTTCTAATTTAGAATTTCTATTATAGTAGTGACTCGGAGTCTGGAATTGCGGCCAGTGTATGACCTATTCCATAGGACTTAAACGTAACTGGTGAAACGTGGGAGTGTACTACACTCATCTGCCTACCCCTTCGGGGATTACGGGCGTGATGTTACGTTATATTGAACCAAAGAAAGAACCGTACGTACGGAAAAGTAACTAACTTCGTAGTCATCTTAATGTTAGTACGGTAAGTGAAACATCACCTTTATACTCTTAGGAAGTGTTCACATTATAGGCGCCCGCGAAGTTTTACACTGTGTGAGTTACGCGCAAAGTTAGTAGAAGGTAGAACACAAATGTAGTTCACTCAGGAATGTACCAGCTATTTCCACCGTCAAGCAATAGTTACTAAATCAATTTCTGTCTTGCTCTGATGGATGTGGTTCTGTATATGTGTACTTGAGGGACCAACACAGTGCTGAAGAGAAAAAAGGCGTATATAAGTGACCTCCAAGTGGATTATAAAGGTGTGTGGCCGGCGACAACTATTTCAGACTAAGACTTGCTCGCTTGCTCTTCACTTAAAAAAACGTGCACTAAGTTTATTGATCTGATAATAATTGTCGATTGATGATGATGATGATAACTCCAGTCAAACGCAATGCAGAGATAGCATTGTGGTTATAAATTGAGACAGTATTCAAATCCTATAACTGCGTTTTAAAAATTAACTATCACTTGCTATAACGGTGACGAAAAAGGTCCTTTGGAAACCTATGTATAAATGTATAGCGATTATAACGCTTAGTGCATTATTGAAAAACATCCCAATGTGTAAATGGCCCTTAGAGCAATATTTGTTGAAAGATTTTTAGGGTCATTGTGGGTCTCGTTATTATAAATAAAATTGATTACTCACTAATATTTATAGAGATTTGCACACAAAAAATGCAGATAATAAGTACCTACTTCATACAAAAAATAGTTTTCTAACTGAGATGGGCGAATCTGACCGGTATTTGTTAGATGGTTTAATAAATAAAAATTAGTACGAGATTCTGATTACCTGATATATTTTTACTCTAAATCCATAGAAAAATTTAAAAATTTTAGAAAACGATTTTAAACCTTTTAAATGCAATCTCACACCAGCCTAGTGTGTATTGCTGTAGCCATAAATAAAATTTGCTCATAATATGTAATATATGAGAGTGCCAACACCGATTGCAAATATATAAATGGATAATATATTTCATAAATATCTGTAGACATCGTATTATAACCATTATGATATTGAGGTATAATATAATATGATGATTGCGCTTCTTTGTCATCTCAAAGATTAATGAATTGTAAAATAAAAACTTTTTGTGAAAAAACTGAATTTTAGTAGAAATTTATGAAAGTTTGCCTCCAGCGTTATTATCTTTTGTGCTCGATTTCACCATTATTAAAAAATTAAAAAGCGTTATAACAGCGGTGTGCCTAGATAACATTTTAGCATAACATCACGCCTATATTCTCCAAAAGGCAACGAGGCAGTGATAATATTTTTACATTATTTCAACAAACATTTATATACCAAATTCTGTTTACTTTTTTTAGTTCCTTTTTAATTCACTGCTCTATGAATCTATTTTGAAAAAGTATTCTATACAGCCAACATTATTTTGTTTTCAATGTTAAATTTATGTCCATAGCAAAACACAAAATGTCTTCAACTGTATTAAAGTGGAAAAATAACAAATAGAAAAATAAATTACTTATTATTTTATAATATTATAGAGCGGATCGCATCGTTTGATGCCTAGTACGTTTATTTAGGCTTATCGACGCTTAATGGACTTCAATCGTTCATAGAGCGTTAAAAATGTTACAGAAAATAAACATTTTAACTTTTCAACTGGAGAAAAGGGACCAAAAATCTGTTTGTGTTAATATTAAAATTGAAAGGTCATAAATTATATAGTATTGAAGAAATTTTGCATATTTTCTTTAAATTTCTACTAGTAGGTATACAAATAACTTTATTCAATTTGGGCCGTGACGATCATTAAGGACATTATGAGTGTGGAAAAAACGAAAGTTCATCGAAACTTAATTACATTTGGATCAGAACTGCTGGAAATTGTCTCTGCCAACCGATCGAAGAAATTGGCATGATATTATTTAAATGTCAACCGTTTTGTTTGTATGCATGTATGTTTGAATTTTTAGTTTCTATTACATACCTCAGAGAAATCAGAAAGCAAGTTTGCAAAACTATTAGGTAGCGATAAAAATCTAAGAATTGCTGATGTTACTCAGTTCAAGATTTAAGAAAGCCACAGAAAATTTATATAAAGGATAATTTGCAATGTTTTTAATAATCTTAATATTAAGTACGTTAAACTAATTAAATAATCGAGGTTCCAACGCCACCGAGCTAACATAGGGGCGTCTATAAAAAGTTGCGTCTCAATTCAGAAAAATTGAGGCAAAATAGTGCTTCAGTTCATCCTATTCAATGTAAATAACGCGTTTCCCGCCAACATGTACATAACATGTCTCTCGATGTGGAGTTATTGGATCGTGCAATATGTAGATTATTAGCCGACCGGATAAAACTATTCAGTACATTGTAAAATGGAATCGGATCTAGAAAACTCTGAGTTATGTTATTCGGTACTCATCGATTTTGAGTAGGCGTTTGATCTAGTTGCCAGTCAGCCCGAACCAAGTTATAGGTTCGATTTTCAACACCCAATTGATCACGTCCCTGCTTAATTGAATCTTGTCCCGAAAATTATCGGTATGACTATTTTTGTAAATCAGTTCTTACACTGGGAATCGCGCATGACACGCTCTGTACTTACATGCTAAATATTTTTGGCATGTTTAAGAAAATTTAACTTTTCAATAGCGAAATATGCGAAAAATACTACTCGAGTTAAAAGCGATCAAGCAGAATCAAAAAAAAAAAGGTTCATGAACAAGATAATATGCTGTTTATATTAGCTATTACAATATAACATAACAAACACTAGTGTAATTCCGCGAAGGTGTAGGTGGAGTAGTGCCGTACATTCCTATGTATCACCGATTGCATTATACATTTCACCATGGTATCGGGAGTGACGCTATTGCCATTTACAGGACACAAACCCAGATTCCAGGCTAGGATTTTCAAGTTAGAAATACCCAATAATTCGCCAGACCCGAATATCGAAACCGGGTATCGAAACCTCTCGATCAGCAGTCGCGCTTGCCACCACTCGACCAACGAGGCAGTCATAAAGACAGTGAAAAAATACAATTGATGCATATTGATAAAAACGAAATTACAATTCAAATAACGCAAGAGTAATAAAAATTAATATTTGATTGAGCTTTAGTTTTTTCCATTCAGACATTTCTTTGAAATATAGATACGTAATACATACATATGTACAAAATTTCCTCATCGAATCACTCAAAACCCAATCTATAGATTTAAAAACATCTTAATTATATACATACGAATCTTCACACCAGGCCACATACGGGGAAGGCATCTCTTCCCCGTATGTGACCCGGGGTGAAGATTATAAGCTGAAAATTATGGGGTGAAGATTATAGGATGAAGATTATGGAGTGAAGATATTTGGCACTCGGTGCTCTCGCACGGAGTGCCAAATATCTCTATCCTATTAGACCTGCCGTGCTTATTGCACATTAATCACTTCATCTTACTAGGACTAAATCCATAACAACCTTTTACAATAATTAAAAAACATTTTAAAACAGAATTAATTTAATTGAGTAATTATTAAGTATCTTTTAAGTGAAAATCTTTCATATAATTATTCTATCCAACGATACAATGGCATTCAAAAATGTTTGTCATCGCATCAACTTCTGTTCCCATTGAATGAGTTTCTAGAACTCCGTAAGCAACTCTGCCAAATACATCCAATCAATTTTAGCCCGCATCATGCTCACTCCAACAGCTACTTCCATCCAAGCATTCTAAATTTAACTGACAAGAGCTGTTTTTGTGCCAAATCTCTTCTCATTTCACCCTTTTCAAATATATTCGATGCTGCCAACATTCGGAAAATAAATTAGCAGTTTTTTTACCACTATATCATTTTCTATTACATTTTCGCTTAAGGCATCAATCCATATAATACCTATCGAAACGTTGCAAATTTTATTCTATTTTTTTTTAATTCAATTCAATCAAAATAAAAAATGATGTACCATTCGTATGGTACTGAAATTAAATTAAAAAAAGACTATGCAAAGAGATTATGAAAAATTGTGCAAACGTTTCGCTGAAGGTTTTACGTAGGTGGATTTTGATCACGACCTTCAAAGTGGAGATTAAAATACCAAACATTTGCCTAAATAAAAAATGTAAATTTGTTAAGCACCCAAACCGTACTCTTGGCAAATTAAAAAGTTTTACCAAAGTCATTGTCATCGTTATTCGTCAACCTTTTTATTGCCCCACTGTTGAACACCGGGCCTTTCATAATGAGAAGAGCTGAGAAATCCGCCACGCTGGCCAAGTGCATATTGCCAGATTTACAAACACACTTATCAAAATGATATTACACATGAACAAAGTAAGAAAATACCAAATTGTTAATGTAATGGAACGCAGTCTAGAATAGTTCCATTTCTGTGCCGGGTGGCGCTGTTGTCCCCCCTTTCCTTGTCTGTCTGTCAAAATTGAAATCACTTCCTCTTCTTGTTACTGTTTGCAATAAACTCGGGTTACAATTTAAATTTGTATGATAAAAACCTCACCTTGTATCACTCAGAGTAAATAATGAAGTAACAAGAGAAATGAAGTTATTAAACGAAGACATTTTATTTAAATAAGTGTTAAAATAAATTAACGTTATAAACTTTATTACAGTGAATATAAATTAAATTAATAAAATTAAGTTCGCTATATTCGCTGAATTTGAATTAATATTTCGTAAGATGTCACGTTTAATGCCAGCTGGGAATTAAATATGTTTAATTCTGGCTGAACGTTTTATGACCTTGACAATTCTTGCAGGAAATAAAGACACATACATCCGTCCCTACACTTTGGTAGGTGGCATTTACATATATCGTTCAATAAAGCATCGCCGATTTTTATTCGCATTTATACTTCATATGTACATAAACTAGTATAAGAAAGTATTTACGCGAAATTACTTTTAATTAAGAAAATATCGTGAAAATATCGATCCCGGACCCATTCGAGTTCGCCGTAATCTGTTCTAAGGCATGTGCAGTCTGCTAACCCACACAATGCTATAGACTGTGGCCTTAATATTAGTCATTGAGGTGAGATTCGTGTCTAACGTTAAACAGGTCGATGATGATGATAGCAGTGATGATGAGATGAGATTTGCATAAACCACGAACAGAGTAAAATGTGGATCGTAATTTCGCGAAAGTTCAAAGTAGTTTAATAATAATAATAATAATAGATTTATTTCAGACCTTGAGTCCATACTTCTGGTTAATGTGAGACTTAATTGTAGAAAATGCTAGAAAAACATTTAAAAATTTAAAGCCACGAAAACCCAATGTGAATATAGATGATACTTATGGAGAAATAATTTCATTAAACCGATAACACGATCAAACAAAAGACGTAAAGGCTTCCAGAACTATGCACCGCACAAAAATGCCAGCAAATATTTAATAAGACGAACAATAATCGTCGATTCACGCCATTCCAGCATTCAAAGTGAGTTTTTTGTGTGACGAGTATCTATAGCGCGACGGAAAAAACGAAACGTCTTTAAATATGAGAGAAAAGTAGAATTTATTCATATTAACTTGAACATACTGCAAAGATAGAAAGCTTTTTACCGGTGTTGTTTATTTATTTAATAATAGTCAAAGTAATGAAACATTATGTATGTTCAACAATAAAAAAGTTACATCTGCTCGCAGAACCCATGCTGTACTCTAAAGAAACTAAAACATAAAATATAAAAAAGTTTAGCACACTTACACGTATTTGCATCGTTCATTACGGAGTATAGAATATTATTTGCGTTCAAATACAACGGCCTAATAATATAATATCATTTTATAGATTAATGATACGATAATTCAGCCCACTCCATATCACTTCACGAACGAGGACTAGTTATTATTACCACTGTACGTACGAGTATAGTGGCTAGTTATTTCTATACTGACCTTGACCATTTACTAGTCAATTGAAATTGAATAAATCCCTCTTATATGCTATTATGTGTATTTCCTATTATTATTATTACCCAAAACGATTCCATATGTCACAACAATTTAAACCGAATAGAAACCTGGAATATTCGTAGTTTTAATATTAATTACTATCGTCTCAGACGGCACACTCACTCGCCAGACAGTAAATTAATGTTCGAATCGAAGTTGGACACGAATTAATTTATTGTTTCCGTGGAACGATTAATTAAAATCTTTGAAAGTCCAGCAGTGATAAGCTAGTGGTTTACAACTCAATCTTCCACCCAAAGATTTCTGGGTTTAAATTCTGAAAAGAGAGCTTTGTGTAAATACTCGTAATTAGGAGCAAAGTGTGGGTTTTAATGATAAATATAACTTAATATGACGGCAAAGAAAATCATTTTAAACAAATCTACAGCTTGGTTTTTTAAATTAAGTATCCTAAGGCACGAGATGTCTTCCAGGTTGCGGTTGGCCAGCGTGGCCAACTATGGCCTTTCCCCTTCTCAATCTGACAAAGAAATGGATCCAAAGGTGCAGAGGTGAAAGAGTTGATGCTCATAGTTGAAAGTGAAATTTAATCTAGCTTAGAAATGTTAAGTATCTTTTTTTGTTTAATCGCGTGGACATTTTTAC
>DWEE01000963.1:0-14683 GCA_018245755.1 Parelbella macleannani | reverse complement strand
ATTTTTACATTCACCGAAAGATTTAAAACCGCTATTATATCATAAACGAGAGATGATAATATTTCGGTCATAAAACTTTGTTTTCGTGGAGATAGTGCGCACATTCTTATGTAGGCGTTATATAATTACATTATACATTTTCTTTACGTACTTTAAACATATGCAGTTCTACTTTATTTTCCTATCTTTAAACAACACGTAGAAGAAGCACATTCGATATGTAAGGACAAAGATATTTGGAAATCGGTGTTCTCTGCCTATCTTATAATAATAATACTATTAATAGGGCGAGCATGAAGGTCATACTTCGCATATCAAAGAAGTAGTCTCTACGGAAAACGTTCTCTAAGACTATTTCCCTTTACTTACTTTACTAGTACTTTAATAAGTACTATTACCCACACCAAACAACGTACTATACAACAAGAAAAATTGACAAGAATATGGTGTACAATAGAGCCACAATAATATTTTGCCGATGCGAAGATGGCCCGGCAAAGCAATTACCGGTCGATATTGTCGTCGAAGCGCTGAACAATAATGACGTGACTGGAGAAAGTCGAACCCCCCCCCCCCTCTCTCCCCCTTCCAACACTCTACACCCCCTCCAGACGGCAGAGAAACGCACAAACAGGCGAACGCTGGAATACAGCCAAGGAGCATGTCCGAATAAATGGATGGCCAGCTCGTCGCGAGCTTCCACTCAAATCGCAGCCAAAAAACAAAATGGAAGGTAGGTACGTGAAAGTGAGTCGCCGTCTCCGTCGCATCAAACAACTGTAATTTATATCTTCTTTTGGGGAGGCACTTGAAAAAAAGAGAAATAATATAATATAATAGGTAAATTAGTGCATAATAATAAAGCTTACGAAAATCTAAAGAATAGGGCTATTTTGATGTAGTTGTGAAGTAAAATATCGGACTTACGTCGTAGTTTCGATAGTTACTGAAAGTTTTAACATACATATAATGCCTTCATATTGTTATTCATGTTCCTTTGTTTGAACCTATTAATGTCACAATGCACTATATTTATGATGGGAAAAGAACTGTATACCCTTAGCTCTATATCACATCACACATCACATCACACACAGCTTTATATAAGTATCTTTTATCGTACGCTAATAGGCACAAGAGTATTTATTACAAGTGATTTTCTATTTTCTTTACAATAATACTGCAGACGAGGAAGATGGACCTAATTACTGGTTGTCTTAGAGAACCGCGTGCCCACATATCCAATGCGAACGTATACCGACATATCCAATCACTTCTTACTCTAGCGGTGAACGAAAATATAAATATAATTAAAATCAAAATATAAAATACCTGCATTCCCACAGGTAAACAAACGGAATAATCAATAGTGGTCATCTAGGTACCTCAATCTGTCCTTGGCGTGCATAGCTGGGATGGTTCTTCAGGATCTTGATGGCGACTATCTCGTTGGTACCCTTCTTCCAGCACTTCACCACCTGTCCGAAGGTGCCGCGCCCGAGAAACTCCAGCACCTCGTACCTGTTACGTAAAAAAAATATGAAATAATAAATTAGCTCAACATCACGCTCTTTTTTACCTGACGGCATAAACAGAGGAGTGTAGAATATCCCCACTAATCAATAGTTATGTAATATGGAACATGTCCCATTATGGAATAGGGGGTTAGCCTTGAATACGGGGCTCTAACCCGGCATCTTTTGTCGAGCAGTGGAGATTGTGGCCATTCGACCAATGTAGTCCATGTTCATTATTACCGTATGCTTTTCCGTATTCCCTTATACCTTCAACCGTTTGTCAAGTTTAATAAGCCTCGCTTTTAACTTTCACATATGACACGTATGCGACAGCGAATCTATAGCATTATTATTAATACATAGTAACAATAAATGTAAATTCACTCACCTATTGGACGAGGAGAAGAGCACCTCGTGCTGCACCAGCTGGTAATCTCCATCGCCACCGCAGCCGGATCCTGTATCGGCGGTGTCGTGTCGGCGTCGCGTCGTCGCGCAGTCGCGGTCGTGTCGGCGTGGGGCGTCGCGCCCGCATGAAAGCACAGACGGTACCGGCGCGTTAGCTACGCATTGCACGTTGTCAATAACGGCTAAACTATCTTGTATATGGGGTGCAGTAATAGGAATAATTGTGAGTGGATTTCAGAAGGACGGTGCTTCTCAATTAGGAATGACGTCACTGTTTACAAAAATGCCCTTTAAATGACTCGCTAGTTACGATTAACATAATTCCCTGTACGAATTTAATAGATTTGTAACGATAAAAAGGAAAATAGTTCATAGACAGATATCTGAATATTTAATGCGACACAGGTGGACCTGTACTATAAAGTGATAAGCAGTTAAGGTATTTCTTATTAAATCAACGAATTTATAAACAAAACAGTAATTATCAAAACCGATGATATACATATCACAATCCGTTAATGGAATTAGTGATATGCTATGAAAAATATTCCAGATCCCCGTCGAAGTTTTACTAGCATGCGGAACACAAAACGTCTGAAACTAGTATGTGTGAGTTCAAAACTAATATACTATGTGAGTGCATTGAAACAGGATAGTGCATGAAAGTTCAAACAAACTACAGGTCCGTTGTTACCTCCTCGTAGGTTGGTTGAAATTTTATACAGAACCCCGACTCTCGTGAGGATTTATGCACCACAGTCGTTTCATCTTTCTAATAAACATACTATCTAAAATAATTCAGTTAATCATAACAAAGTACTCGCATTATCATTGAACAATACAATCTAACGTGGTGCATAATCTCTTTTGTGTACAGTGTGAAAGTGTCCTTATATTTTATTCATATTAGCCAACGAGTGGCACGTCTAGTCGCAGCCTAATGCTTTTCCTATCTAGCAATAAGGAAGACCGTCGGAGGGGAGGATCGGAGTATCGTCTTCTATTTCAGTAATCTAATAACAAAACTTTATATTATCTAAGTGCTTTGTTAGTAATTGTTCTTGATATTAGCGAAACGACGTAAAAAATATTACGTAACGATGTTATTATATACAATACACGTGTAAATAACTACCTACTCTGTACGTAATAATTATAAAACATGATTAACCATCAACCTGCCTGAGTCCACTGCTGGACAGCAGATAAGCCTCTATTAACAACCGCCGTATCGAATAGGTAGTAAAGTTTAGTACGCTTTAAATCGACAGTCCGTCTCAGTCCACTTTTAGATACTGTCGGCCTGCTCGAGCAGGGCGCGTGTGAAGGAACGTGTAGTGTGGTGGTGTAGTGTGAGGTGTGAGCAGTGGGAGGTAACAACAATTGGTTGACATTACGTTTGTGGTTACCTTGCGGCTGGGCCGGGTGGTTGGCCCCGCCCGCCGCCGGCTGCTTGCTGTGCGCCGTCGTCGTTGCTGCCTGCGGGGCCTGCTTGTGCCGCGCGACGCCGCCGCCGTGGCCCGCCACCGCGGGCCCCGCTCGCCTTGGATCGATGCTATCTCCCACGCTGCAACAATATCATTATAATGTACATTCAACAACAAATACACAACGACTACAATTCGAAAGGTGCATATCAAGTCCGTAAGGTTTCAGATATCTGGCACTTAGTATTTTCTGCCTACTTCGTGAGGAACCCGGCCATGATAGTATAATCTTGTAAATTAAATTACAACCAAATTCCAAACCAAACCAAATTGTCAATTCGCAAAGATAATTACTAGTAAGTTCATGAGTACCTAAGTCCTACATACTCAGAATAGAGTCGAGCTGGCTAAAATCGTTTCCCTGGAAACGAATCTAGTCTCTTATTTTTTCCAATTACTCCACGAAACCGTATCAAATAGATACGGAGAAAACGGTCGACGGCAAATGAAGTAACATTATTTTTCTATGCTATTATCCAAATTAGCACTAGGGTGACCATATCCCTAAAGTAAAAATCAGACAAATTTATATATTTTTTCGTGGGTACCAACTCTCATACCGTAATGTATGTGATAAAAAACATAACTGTATGTAATATAAATAATTGAACTATTCGAACTTTATAATTAAATTCACACCCGACGGAAATATTGTGTTCAATTAGTTGAAAGTTTGAAGTAAGAAAATGGGCAAGTTAGGAATGATGGCTGTACTCTGAGAAATAAATAACAGTACGACAGATAACGTGTTTAGATAAATGACGCCAATATAAGACTTCATATCGGCACTCCGATTAATTCCAACTATCTTTAATTTTGCATACATATGTAAATGTCTGTATTTACAGTTTTTGGTAAAACCCAAAAAAGGTATAATAATAATAATCTTACCCTACAATAATTCCATTACGGTGTCGTGGGATTTGGGTTTACTACTAAACACATTATGTAATCCCTGTAAAAACAACCTTAAGGTTGCTGTGCAGAGTTCGTTAGCAAAAACACAAATCATTAAGCGGCATTGTGGATATCGTAATCCGGTTCAGGGCGGTTTGGAGGCGGTATGATTTTGATCTATAACGGTATCGCGTCCACAACATGGCAGTAAAATTGAAAACAATTGAAATTCACTATTTGTAAATGCTCCTATATTCATAAAAAAAAAACAACATAATTGTTTTTACTTGACTAAACCTTTTGTAGTACTGCTCGTCTTTTTCTACATCTGTCGTTTAAGAAAAAGACTATTATCGAAATATGTAGCCAAAGTGGCGGTAGAAATAAATTATGATTGAAAAAATAAGCCTGCTTGAACTCATAACGGTGCTGAATGCAATAAAAACTGGGCAGGTAGACCGAGCCTTTGGTAAAATATTCAAGAATTCCTTTTCGATGCTCCAATATGGTATTAATACAAGAGCTTAAAAAAATTCTATACTGAGAATCATTTACAAGAGTATAAGCCCCTACAACTATTGTAAATGAAATAAGTCTGATAAAAAGACCACTATACTATCTGATTGGATAACTTCCTGGAGTCATTGCACAAGCATAATATTTCTACATGCATGCATTTCTACTGTAAGTGGAACCAACGCAAAACGCACAAGAATGCCATTTTTTCCTTTCGAACCAAACGGCAAATATGTGACTTCAGGGTGTTTCCGGCGAACATTTTATTTATAAATGCAAAAATTTCGCGTTGAGATTAGGGGTAGCCAAATGTGCGCTACAAACAGGGGTTGGTTGGGCGTCGTCGTATATTTATATTTTTCACCATTTTTAAACATTAACGGTATTTTAGGGTGTACAACTACAAAACAAGGTTCCTCTATAGCACGAAGTAAAATTTAACGTTTCTACAAAACAACATATTAATAATAATATCAGAAGACATTGTATACACATACATACTTAATAGAAAATCATAAAAATACGCCATTGTCTTATGACTGTTCGTCTACATTTTAAGGTAAGTAAGGGAAAACTCAACAATGCAGGTGCGATTTACCCGTAACAGATAATAAGTAAAAAAACCGTAGCAAAAACTTACACATCGCCAAGATCAAACTCTTCGTCATAGTAATCCACAGTCTCGTATTTTATCCTCGGCACTGTTAGATCCATATTGGTTATACGTCATGTAACTTGTCTCACACTATACACTATATTACACTGTACAAGCTATATCAACATCACCGGCAACGCAGAGCGATGATCTTTAGATATAAAAAACTTTTATTCTGTCCGAAGAACGCTGATCGTCGTACGCGCATGGTCGAGGGTTGAGGGTGAATGACGCCGTGTCGAGGGTAGCGGGGTGCGATCATAGACAAGGAGGGGGTGCAGGTAGCTAGGGGTCGCGCAGAGCGCCGAATTCTCCGTATTGTGTTCGGTGCGCGTACGCCGTTGAATAATAATAAAAACGCGGCCAACATGCGCCTGCGCATATTTTTATATTTCACAATAGTGGCAATGCTTTGCTATAAAAACATTACTTTTGCTGACTTTTAACTTCATTTTTCAGAATAAAGCTTACTTTTCATAGCTTTAAAGAAATCTTTTTAATCAATTTTATGATTTAAACCGACCTCTGCATACTATAATTTAAACTGCGAATATCGTCGTATTGAATCTAAGTGCGCCACAAATTTCGTTAACAATCCCGAGTCCTTTTCTCTTATCCCTTTTCAAATTACAAAAGTTTGTGAGTTAATATTGTTGGCTAAAACTAATTTAACACACCCTTAAAGCATTAAAAATTAATTTCACCCTCTATCCCGACCACACGTCGACCGAAAAGTTAACTAACATGAAAGCTGTTAAATATAAAACAAACTTCTAATGTCAAAGCTTTCAACATTACTATGTGTTTTTTTAAATTATTACATGTAGATAGTATTTAGTCGTGTAAATTTATTAAACTTAATAATAACAATTATTACATTTCAGTAATTTATAATAAATCTTATACAACTTATTTACTAATTAAAAAATAAATAAAAAAACCAATGAACCATATCGGGTATTATGACAGATTTGAAATGACAATCATTTACTACTTATAAGAAATTAATTGTTATGTAAATCTCATATGAGTATGTAGAATACGATGAAGTAAACAAAATTATAATAAAATCGTGACGTACAAAAGCACGACAAAACAATGACATAGTCATACATATATAAAAAAAACAAGCAGATAAATAAAATTTGCGACAACACGACATTAGTAGAGCGTGAGGAAGGTAATACTACATATACACATACATAATTATATTAATACATATATATAAAAGGATAACGAAACGAGGTCCGTTCACATCTACAGACATACAATGTGGCAGCCACGGGCGGGTACGGTGCACAAAACAATTGTTTTAATAGAAATATTGTTAAGTTTAGTGAGCTTTTGTTCAGTGATTACGTCGTAGTCGTTAAATAAAGTCATTGTAGATTAGGGTTATGTTATAATGATCGCTAATGACCAATTAGTTCTTCTGTCCACAATCAACTTCCTAAGGAGATTATGGGTGTGTTCTCCTGTCGAATTGTTTAATAGTTAATGAGTCCTGGTGCCAACATATTTTATTAATATTTATTATGTTAGTATTTGAGTAAATTTTGAATTAAATGAACGCGAACAGAAAAAATGGTATCATACAACTTGATTATATGAACTCTTATTAGCATTGGGTCGCCAAAAAAAATTATATAAAGGATTAGTTGTGCTATTTGAATTTCGTGATTTTTGGCATGACGTATAAACATTTTGAAAATTCCGACAAACACTTAGGATACTTCCTAGAGGAAAACGTTTTTAATATTCGTCGTGATATTTATATACCTACTAGCATTTTAAATAATGCAAATACTGATAATAATAGCATAATAGATATCAACCTCCTCACCCTCTCTCAGTCCACACAATTTACCCACAATCCTCACGCTAGGGCCTAGGTCCTAGGGCACGCATATCATATAACAATAATAATTATTATTACAATTACCTACACACAAAATTAACTAGACGTTCATACATGTATGTATATATATACACATGCGGATATCAACCAAGGTGTTAATGTAGTTCCACGTAGTATTAAAACCAGTCGCCGACTAATAATCTGTGTGGGGTGGTTGGAGCGAGGAGCTATCGTGCTAGTTGGCACTTTGTCTCGTTAATTGGCAATAGATGCCTCCGATGAGAGCCTCGGCCCGGCAAAGGCTGCGAGTAATCAAAGTTACGCTTCGGTTACTATGCGAGGTATGAAATAGTTGGTTTTTTGTTGTTAACCAAGACACTCCATATATTTATTGATTTTTATGCTGATAAGTCTTCTGAAGTAACGAGATAAGAGTGACCATCGACAAGATACATCACTCATGTACATACCCTTTACTCTTTACACCAAATATACACTAAAACATACCAAACAAATGAGCCGTTGATATGTAAAAATAAAAAAAATTTAAACGGAAATCGATTAACACGTCACGTCACAGTAAAAACTGGTTAGAAACATTGAAATATATATTATTGTAAATTTCGCGTTACTGTATAAAGCGTGTTATGTTTAAGTTGTTTAAAATGGGATCGTGTAAGTTACTAAAGCTATTATCAGCGGCACACAGCACACGGTCGGCTATTCAGAGTTATGTGTATCTCTACATAGCTCTACATTACTCCGTAGAGAGTTCATACTCGACTTTATTAAGCCCAAACTATTATAGATGTTAACTATTTGTATAGTGGCTATGGTACGAAGTTACACATCTATATTTTAATTATTGTTATGTGCGTTGATTTTGGAGGGTTTATTGATGTTAAACATTCTTCTATATATGCAGAGATAGCCGAAGTTTTATGGCAACAGCCGAACACGAGTAAACCTCTACGTTACGTACGTCTTTGATAGTTGATAAACAAACAACATTGCGAACTAATAGAACTTAGAAACATATTATATAAATAGGTAACAGTATATACTGTGTATGTACAATATACATATGAGTGTAGTTACTATTAATTGAGGTTGGCGGACGTATCTATTTTCAACTTTGCACTTAGCATATCTTCAAGCAGTTAGTGAGAGCATGCATAGGTGGACGGGACACTTCCTGTTCACGACAACGCCCGGACGGTATCTACGTATATTAGTACTACTTTTGATAACATCTCACACCATACATTACAGTAAGTGAGGCAAATTTGAAATGCTTCCCTCTTCTAGCTATCTAAAAAATCTCACTGTTTTGTAAGCAAAATAGTCACTCGGGAGTATACCTATATACATATATAAATAAAATATAAATAATAATAACACCAAATCAAAGCTATCATCAAACTATCACAATGACCGCGTTTGCACCACTACATTTTTTTCAATAATTTTTATCCCTTTCTAATAATAAAGCCATCCTTGTCTGCTATGGGTACGTGCAGGACACTTCGCAGGTACGTATGGTACGTACACTGCCCGTTCACTTGTTCATCCCACGGCCATTTGGGAACGGAACACAGGCACCGTTATTCGACGACGACTACAGAAATAAACGGACCGCAAGCGGTGTTTTTTCCACGGAGACAAGAATTCCATTGATTCAGTAGGTCTGACACTAACTGACGGGGGAGTCCAACGTTTCCGAAATATGAGTGAGTGATGCATATGAAAGAAAACGTTATGTGTTTAAGGATAGAGAGACCTGGCATTCGGTGCTCTCTGCCTATCTCATAAAAAAACTGACGTGACGATATGATGAAATTTATTTTATCTATATAAGTAGCAAACGGCTAGCAGTCATATAATATTAAAATACCATCTTTTAGCATATCGAAAACATACGTACACCTTAGCGCTGTGATTATTGCTGTTTAGCAGCCGAAACAGTTGTGGTGCATTATGCTCTATTACCATGCCCACTGCTGGACATAGGCTTCTCCATTATCAAACTCGACCTCAGCTCTTCGCATCCAACCGCTGCCAACGACTTTGCGTATATCGTTACATCACTTAGCTAGAGGGCGTCCTACGCTACGTTTAGTTCCATTAATTTGAAATTGTTCATTAAATGTACTGCAGTTAGTTAATCCATTAAGATATATAATAAGCTCAGTGAACCGTGAACAAGGCAGACAATTCTACTAAGTGGTTCAATTAAATGTACAGTACACGGGGAATTGTAAAAACCACAAACCGTGAACGAAGTAAAATAATTTAAAATCCTTTTCTCTGCGACATATTGTTGTACTTCAACAGAGGCAATATGTTTTATGTTGGGTACATTATGATAATATGAAAGTTTTCATGTTGAATTCAACTTTCACCTTTTTACGATTATTACGAAATATTTGTTATGTTCATGATTAATGTGATGACATTTACAGTTAACGCTCATTTATTTACTGCGTTGTATAATATTTAACAATATACAAGAACATATACACGTTTGTAATGATTTGAAGCGATATAAATAAGTAACATCACGCTTACAGTCCCCGAAGTATCACGCAGAAGAATATAGCACCTACACGTTTCACCAATTACTTTCATTTAAACGATATAAATTTTAATAAATATTTACTAGCAATTTTTAGATTTTATCACGAGATACTGCAGTAGAAAAACATAAAGCAACTTTCATTTTCATCGTAGAAACCCGCATTAATACAGTTTCAAAGAGCAGATCGGACCGTGAAAGTGGAGCCGAAGCCTTCAAGTACAGCCAAATGAACTGAGGGAATATCAAAGATCGTATACCGGGATAAAAAGCTTGAACGTCGTGTGTTTAATTTCATGAAATTTGCATCAACCATACATCTGTAACATAGAGTCTTTTAAAAACCTACTGCTGTATATTATATACATACGTACTATATATGTATAATAGAATCTATGTTAATTATATAATATTAAAAAATCATGATTCGTTCTTTATGACTAATCATCACGGTATATCGATATGCATGACTCCATTATAATAATATATGTACATGAATATATACGTGTCTATACAGTGTACAACTTAGTATCTAGGTTAGCGACTAATACTAGAGCCAAGCCATCATGTATGCCACACGGTACGTCCGCAGAGGGTGAGAAGCAAACGGACCTTCAGTATACTGACGTCGGTTCTCGGCAACAGGGCCTCGCGCAGTGCGGTGCGGGCGCGGCGGCCGGAGCGGGCGGAGCGGGCGGCGCGGCCGGCGGGGACCGCTCCGCATCGCACGCGCGACTCGGCACGGCGGGCGCGGCGCAGCACCCACCCCCGGCGTTTGTCCAGCACTTGTTCTGTTGGAACGTCATTGGACATGTTAAACATTGCATTTTGAAAATGTTCAAAATAATACACTGGTGGTATTAATTACATATGTATATTATATAATGCGTAAATTGCAGTTATTTATAGAAGGCACTGAAATCAAATCAGATTTTTATTAATGACGTTGAACTTATTTTTGATTAATATACTGGAACCCAACCCAACGGAACGCAATTTTAGGCTACTTACTAGTTATGCGGGTTCACTTACGCTTAGTTTAATCGAAGTATGACTATTTTCATTGTTTAATATTATTTATTTCCTACTTGTTCGTAATAATAACAACAAAGTATAAATCTGTAAATATTCAAAAAACTTCAATAATATTTTGTCTCTTTCCCGTGTGCGTAGGTAACTCATGTGTGCTATATACATACACACACAGGCGTAAAAAATATCACACACAAAAGTCACATGATCACAAATGATCTTGAGTATTGAAATGATATTCGTGGTTTTTATCGACCTTATCACGATCAGCGTTGTGTTTAATTACACAAATCATTATTATCGTGTGTTAAGATTATTGTATCGTCAATCTGCGTATATATTATTGTTTTAATTTTGTACATATATATTAAATTGTAGAAGTAACATGACACCGTTGTATGGCAATGGCATCACAGAAGAATCATGGGAGTGTACTAAGCCACACTGTCTTCCCCTCGGGGAATACAGATGTACGTATTTTTCTACAAAATTGAAATTTTAACGGTGATTTTCAGATTTTTGAATATTTTGTAGTTGGTTCTTTGTTCGTCACAAGCACAAGTCCTCCGAAGACTCGAAATTCATCAGAGTTGGGGTCATGTTGGAGAAGTTTAGATGCTAGAAGGGCACTCTATGACTTTTCGAAGTATTGAAAGGGGTTTCATAATCTCCATACAAATACATTGGTACACCCTCTGGATTACAGCAAAAAGATTATTTATGGGATAAACCATTGCTACGTCCACGATTGAAAACCGCTCTACTGTTGACTGTACAAAAGGAATACAAAAGGAAAAAGACGTTGTAAGGACCGGTGTCGGTGAAAATCCTAAAATTCTGCTTACACTTGGGGGAAACGAGCGTGATTGTATACTATGCTAATGCATCAAGTTATCTTTGGAAGACAATAATAACAAGGTAGAAAGATTCCAACAGTGGCATAATGCTATAATCATGTCCAATTAATCCACATTAAAAAAAAATCATAAGAAATAGTAAAGTAATGTTGATGTGACAGTGTCGTAATCGACGACAGTGTTAAAGATCAAATGAAAGGCGAGCGCGAGAGCGGCATTAAGCGCACTTCAAACGCCGATCTCTCTCAGATCTCTTTCGGCGTAAGAAAGATACTTATTACAGAGAAGAGAGATTCCGGCTCCGAATTATTAAGCTCTCTCAGAGCTCCCGTCCGACGGCTCAGATTAATATTATATATTTTAATATTTTAAGTCCGCGAACCTTAAACCTTTCTTCTCGTTGCGAGTAGAGATCCCGTGTTCAACAGTGGAGCAATAAGCGGGGTCATGATGGGTGACGATCATAAATAAATAAATAAATAATACTTAGTCAAGAATCGCAGAACAATTTAACCATTTTAACATACTATTATCCTACCTACTGAAAAAATCAAAAAATACATCGTTTCTTCGTACAGAGTTAAAATTTTAAGCTGTCTGTATAACATACAGATAGAATACGACTGGGACTTCATTTTCATTTTGGGAATTCGGGACTTACCACCGCACTCGGGTTTATTTCGTCTTTCCCGCTTTCGTTAACAGTGTTGTTATAAATTAAAGATGGTCTTTCGTATTTCAGTGGTGGTTATAAACCGGTGTCAGTGATTGCGCATGAAGTTTTATGGGTGGCCTCACAATATGTAGGTACGAGTAGGTATATACTAAACGAGATGCTCTAAAGGGAACTAGGGCCAGTGGTCGTAAAAACGCTGCTTGTTACATAGTAGTAAAGGGAAATCTGATCCAATTAACGATAGCTTCCAATAATGTACCATCTACATACATAGTATCTTTTCTAGATGTTTTTCTGTTTCTATACGGCAAGGTTACTGGCAAAAACTCTCATAGGGGAAGTCAGATATCCAACAGTGAAGTGAGACAGTCTGATGTTGTAATGTGATAACGACTCCTGTAGCTAGTGAAGGAATTTGTATTTCTACCATTAAATAATAAATAACTAATATTATAAATAACTAGTTTCTTCAATTCTCATAAACATGATCATTTTTGTATCTAAGCAAACTTTAATTATTACACGATTGCAAGATCGTGTATACATAATTTAATTAATTACTTGTATATACATATATATAATTATACACATACAATCCCTCATTAATTCACAGCTTTACGTAACTTTAGGGGCCATTGCAATGTTTATCCTATGAAAATATTTATGAGACCTCCATAGCCCTGTGCTGCTCTATATATGTGTGTGTGTGTACACGATATACGAACACAGTAGCACAGACAACGTCTATTAATCAAGCGCGCTCGGGACAGGCGCTATGGTCGTCGCCTCGAAATAATTGCCTTGTTAGCGAACAACTGTCCATTGTACTCTTGACGGTGACCGTGTATATAAAATTCGTCTTCGTTGGATGATAATAATTGAATATTGTATAAAAATTGTTTATTTATATTATCACAATGTCATTGTAGACGTAATCGTTAATTGTATAAAGTTAAAATACCCTCTCGAGCGTCTGTTGTTGTGGGTAGCGACACAGATGTTACTCAACATATGGCAGCACTGTCGCCTAGTTGGCAGCACTATCGCCTAGATGGAAGCACTATCGTCGTCCGCAGAATGTTTCTGACATTTTCAATTACATTTCAAATGTGACACAAATACTACCTCTATGTAATTAAATAACAATAATGCGAAAACTAATTTTATTAAAACGCTAGGTTCATATAATTGTACAAGTCACGTTATGGTTCTGTCAAATTAACGTTATGTGTCACAACATGAAAAATAATTCATTTCATCGATATAATTATTTATAAATATTCTCGTGACAATACTTTAATAATCACTTATAAACGGAAACATTCACAAAAGTAGTATCAGATGTGAGGACGGATGCAATAAGACGGTCTTATGCAATACAACCGCAGAGTGCAAGAAAAATCTACACTTCCTAATTTATACCAATCCTCATTTAGATTTTATTAAAATCTTGCAAAGTATGTATTATAATCTTCGTCAATAAGCAAAATCCAACCGTCAACATACACATCAAGCACAATTTTTTTATTAGCTATACTAACCGATACCGAAATATGGGGTATGAGTACATATGCCACTGACATTATAAAGATTAAAACAAAACAGGGTGGTCAACATGAAGTAAGGGTATTCACACACCAGTGTACATGATTACCGTGGACAATTAATATACAAGAACTAACGGCAATAACGTACACACCTCACTGGACAATACATATTACAACTGACACGCTTATAATTATAGGAATTTTTAATTACGAATAGTAACTATATCTAAATTTTATATGTATAACTGTACAAGACTAAATAGATATGATCATTTCATTATGAGAGGAGACCAATATTCCGGCAGTCGAATGAAAAAAAGGGTCGAAAGAAAAAAAAACTATAATACTCATATAATTAAATGTGGAAACTCGTAAATGACCCATAATTGCTACATATATGTATATATGTATTTGTTAAATAATATATTAGCTGAAGTCTTGCGAGAAAATAATAAAAAATTAAATACATATACATATTGTTCACACACACGAACATCTGTTCGATGTTTTACTGCGTCTTAGCATAATTACTTAATATCATTATGTGTATTATTAATGTCAGGTGTATAATAATATCATTATGGCGTATCGACGTCAACCCGGAGAAGAGCTCTGCCATTATTTTTGATCACAAGCGTCGTCGCTCACGTGATACTCC
>DWEE01000962.1:0-14687 GCA_018245755.1 Parelbella macleannani | reverse complement strand
CCTGTCGCGTATAAACTGTTTGAACCATACATTACAGCACTTAATATTAGAAGCGGCTTATAGACCTACATAATATGTCATAGCATATACACATAAGAAATGACTACATACATATATGTACCTATATTCTATTTAGTCTTTATTCTGTGTCTGTATAATGACTGACCCGTTGGTGCAGTGGTTAGTGAACCTGACTGTTACGCCAAGGTGGTGGGTTTGTTTCCCACCCAAAATAAATATCCGTGTGATTAGCACAAGTATTCGTTCTGTGACTGGTTATAAGAATATCTATATAAGTATATATTCATATGTAAATATGTAGTTTATCAGCCCTCTGGTTACCGTTGCACAAGCTTTCGTGATACTTACTTTGGTATCAGATCGCCGTGTATGATGTCCTAATATACTTATATAAAAAAAATATAAATAACTTTATATGTGTAATCTATGGTTTAAACAGACGCTGCGTACATTTGAAGTATTGTTTTCCAATAGTAATACATATATTTGTACAGCAGTCTCTCTGAACGCCAACTTGTTCGTTGCGGTTAATAAATGTGTAATACTAATAATTTAATACAATCAGATATCACACATAACTATCTATTCGCAAATTAGACAGCCTGTATCATGGTAACCAGAGGGCTGATGAGTTACATATTATATATGTACATAAAAATATGTACTTATATAGACATTTTCCTTATACCCGCACACAGAATAAACGCTTGTGTTGGGAATACGGTGAACGCTAGTATTTTTGGACCTTTTTATCATTCCAATGTTGGAACACGGGTGTTCCTTCGGAATGAGAGTTGAGACCATAGTCTGCCAAGTGCTGGTTGACAATCTTTACATCCTAAAGAGATTTTCATTCTGGAAACTCTACAGTCTACAGGTCGTCTACAGGTTACTTCGGGATATTTTCCTTCATCATTATAGCAAGGGATATTTAACTTTAAAATGCAAATTTTTGTAAAGTAGTGCGCGCTAGGATTTGAACCCTGCACCTCCAGAGCTTCTCCAGAGCTGCCCCCGAGTTAGGCTATTACTATTGCGTTATCACTAACACTATCCTATCAAGTAATAAAAAATAATGAAATTATCAGTACACATACACGTATTTTATAAGGCTTTTGATAATATATACACGAACACATCTTTACTATGTATTATACCATCAATATTGATAAGTTTCGATATGTTTTTGATGTCGCTTAGATTACCCCTCACAAAGATAAAATACAATTCGATTAGGACCCACAAACAATTGTTTTAACAAATGCTTGTATACAAATACACATTGATAATAAGATAAAACAGAAAAACGTAACATCATGCCTGTAATCGCCGAAGGGGTAGGCAGAGTAGTGAAGTACACTCGCACGCTTCACCAGTTACGTTAAGTCCCATGGAATTAGTGATGAAACTGGTGAGCCTATTGCCATACACCGAGCACACTATTGTCATCCACGTGACGCTCGGTTTTTACAGAAATAACATCCCGCTCAAGCGTCCTTTGTTGTAGGTATTGACACCACTGCTATTGAATGATGGCAGCACTGTGGTCTAGATGGCAGCACTAACGTCTTCTACAAAGCTTTGCTTCGTTCGCAGTTACCATATACATGTGCAGATTACATTTATAAATGAACAAAGTTAAAGAGCGTAAAATTGTACAGAACAAAATTAAATCACTCTTGTAAACGGCTGTAATTATTCAGTGCTATTGTGAACTTAATTGTGATAGAATGACAATGTTAAATAATATTTTTGAGAATATCCTAAGGGATACACATGTATCCTTAATGCATCATCATGATGATCATCATTATTAGTCCACTGTCAAATATAGCCCTCTTTTAAAAATATCATAACGCCCGGTCCTCAGCTTACAATCGGCTTCTGCCTGCAGCTTGTCGCAGATCGTCCCCCCATTAAGCCGAAAAGCGTCCTACACTACGTTTGTGTTAGAATACAATTATATTGTACATATACATAATGTTTATTTTAATAATAACAAATGTTATTAAAAGCAGCTTGCGTAACGGATGTTTGGTTGGTGAGTGCAACGATGCGACTTGGCGGGGCTCCACGCGCCAGCTCCAACGCGAGTGTGGCGTTGCCCTTATAGCTATTCGCCCACGTGTCCACGTGAAGTTCAATGTCTATGTAATAGCCGCGTTCGGGTCTCACCCTACTTATTATTATTGCAAAAAATTAACATAACGCCTGTAACGCCCGAAGAGGTGGGTTGTTATTGTATATGTGTAAAATGTTTGTACATATGTTTTATTATTTCTATATTTTATTTGTAATTGTATTATCATATATAACATAAGATCACTTAAAGTTTACGCGGAGAGCATAAATGAATATTCTTAATACATTTTGTATAAAAATATTATAATGAATTATGCCAGCCATTAAATAATATTAATGTCTTCTATAATTCGTTATGTCGTGTTCTTGTCAAAGAACGCAGCTCCATCATTACAGTATTAGCATGTGTACCTATGAAGAAAGTCGAAGGTAATTGGAAAGCGAAAACAAATGACGATATTTGAACGTAATGTTTAATGTCACCGTTGCTTGCGGTCACGTAAATAACAAATGAATTGCAGCGACCTTGAAACTTATACTTACAATTTAAATTGTATACAATGTTATAAATATCAAATAAATACACGTAATGTATAACTTGTCCACATAAATAAAGGCATGCCCACGTAAGGCGATTCATTAAGAAATATCTCAGATAGTATATTTCGTTCATAATTTTCATAATTTTTAAAAGCAGCTAATTAATATCAAATCTAATCAATATATCTATGTTCTTTTATCTAGAATTTATACTTGTAGATGAATGATAAAAAACACCCAGAGTTATCTGATTCGCACTGATTACATCCGTACCCACTTGTCCACTGATTTATTGTCACTACAATTTCCATCTCGCATTATATCTAACTAATCGACATTTAATGATACAATGTTCAGTTAATATGTTTTTTATTTTGTTTTCCGGCTGTAAGACTATTTCTGGGTAACGTAAAGTGTTTCAGGCGTTTTTCATAATTCCCCTGTTTGAAGTAAAACCGTTGCCAATCTTACTGCTGCTAAGCAGCAATGTTGAAATATATGGCGGTTTTCTAACTTGAAATTCCATTTGTAGCTCGGGGTCTAGATCTGTGCCCTTTGTATAGCAATGGGCTCACCGGCTACATAATTCAGGAAGGAACGTATAACAGAAAAAGTGCATCGTTGGAGTGTATTACACTGCTCTGCCTAGCTTTTTGAGGGTATACGCGCATGATATTATGTTATTTATTTCAAAAATATAGGTTTTTAGATACTACATTGTCAGATTAACGCATATTGTCCAAGTATTGACCAATTGTGCGGTCACACAGGATGAGTTCGTGGAGCGACGGGCTCAATGGTCGCGCAACGGCCACCCAAATGGGATGTAGCAAATTTGTTGTTGACGCTACAATACGGGTCGTCCGGGACTTGAGCATGTAGCGTTTGGATCCCGCTTATTATTATTTACGGTATAGGAGTTAATTTAACGAAAAATCGCTTACAGCGAAAAAACATAAATGAAAATGTGTTTTCACCAATGCAGGGTACGAGTAAACAATATCTGAAGTGTGGGTATGTACACAAACCTACAATGAATTCAAAGGAACAAAGCAAAAATAAATTACAGTTGTATCTTTTAGAGGATATGTTCGTGGATTAGTCTGCAGGTAATGTAAAATTCCGAGAGTTAGACGTTCCCACTGCGCAGATCGTTGCTGACGTTACAAAATATATGAATATAGCACATTGAACAATTAAAATGGTTAAACACCAAATAATAACGTAATATGTAAAAATATTAATATATATTTCACACTTCATTTATAATTTCTTTATTAGTGTTAACAAATTTATAAACGTACAATAAAAGTATTAAACAAACATTTCGATATTATTATTCCAACAATTTCTAGTCGTGTTAATAAACAGAGCGAAGGTACGAGAAAAGAAAAGAAGGTCGAATATATAATTGCGTATTTGCATACATTTTTTATATGATATTATGACATTGGTCTCCCTTATAAGTGCTATAGCCAATAAAATCTTCTAATATATAAAAGCCGTATTGTACATTGATAAGACTCCAGTCAGTTCGCCTCACCCGTATCCAGTAGCAAATGTGAGCTGGTGTTTGCTCAATAACTCCCACTAACGATGTTGGTACTGGTCGCCGTTTGTGGGCGCCGCGCTAACACTTCGACTTGCTTTATAGCTGTGTTTCGAACACTAAAATGAGACTACATTCTCATTTTAGTATGTCTTATTTTTATTTATCCAGACAACCCATACCTATACGTTCAATGTTACAAATTTAAATACTCAACTCTTTTATACTTTTTCATACGGGACTTGTAGAATGAGAAGGGTCAAATTAGCTAGTGATTTTATAAGTAATATACATTATGTACCTTTAAAAATGCACTTAAGTAAATACATATAGTATATGTACATGTGAACGAAAACTGATATCTAAAACGTCGGAGGGTAAGATCATCTAAGCCACTACGCTTTCATTCAGTTTGCAACAAGAAACAAATAGATAAATGAATAAAAGCATGTACAAAAGGTCCTAAAGTTCCATTCACAGCACCAAAAACTGAGTATCAAATATTTGTTATCTTTCATTCATATTATAAAAGAATTTTTAAATAAATAACACGTAAACGCCGAGGATTACCGACAACACGCGAGCGCGCGTGACGTTGCAACGGTTATTAATTCTCGTTACAAACAGCTGATAAAATGTTTTAAATTTCAGATAATCAGTTTATTGTTGTTATAGTCATCAAGGTTTTTATAAATCTAATGAGAATGTTAAATTTTTAATGTTATTCCTCCAGATTTTACTCTGCACATGGATATAATAAAAACTACTAGGTACGTACTAAACATTATTTTTTAATACGTATGTTTTTTCCACTAGCGAACATTGTGGTCGCGAGCACCGGCTACAGCATGGGCTGGACGGCTCCAGTGAACATCAAACTCCTGGACAACTCCACCGAGAGCACCTCACCCCTGGAGGAGATCCCAACCAGCGACGAGATCGCCTGGATGGGCTCTATACTCACCATTGGCGCTATTTTTGGTAATAGCACATGATGAATTTAATATCTTAATTTCATTTTTTACGTTTCCGAAATGATCTAGCATCAAAATCAACTTTGTAGTTAAACATGATAAGGCAAGAGTGAAGAAAAAATTTCGATTATGTTTTTTAATTGATATTCTTATCAAAGACGTGCATGTATAGCAAATTATTTATACGGCAACATCTCTGATACTGCATTGCTCGGGAACCTAAAATTCCAGGTATCTCTGTCTACATCTTTTTTCGACTTCACCAGCCTATCCCACAGGTACAATAGGTCGCTACGTATGCTTTTCGTTAACCTGGACCTGAACGTTGGTGGACCTGGGTCATGCCCAACGGAGATACTGAGCTGGGTCCATATTACAAAGTTTTTCGTTTTTCAAACCTAAAATGTCTGATACTTTATATACAGTTTCATAAACTCCTCCCTAATAGGCTATCTTTTTTCCTTGCTGTTGATGTTATAAATATAATATTATGTTGCATTTTATTTTTAACTTGCTTCCCAGGACCGTTTTTCGGAGGACTCGCAGCATCAAAACTGGGCAGGAAATGGGGGTTGATGACATCTGCCGTGCCGCTGTTCATCGGCTGGATCTTGGTGGCGGTGGCCACGAACATGGGTTTCCTGTACGGCGGCAGAATCTTCTGGGGTATCGGTGTCGGCATGATTTTCACCATCTCGCCCATGTACTGTGCTGAAATCGCAACGGTGGGTATTTATTGTATACATGCAGTACATGTACATATTCTGTTTTTCTCACTGGTTTGGTAGTTACAAGCACGCCTGCGCCTGCTGATCAAGAAGTCCCATTATAGACCCCAGAACGGGTGAAGTATTATTAGATTTTTATAACTATAAATTCCCGGTACTAGTTGGAGGTCTGAATGGGAATAGACTGTGCCTACATACGCCTTCAGAGAAATGCAGGCATGATGCTACATATATTAGGTTATACGAGAATGTAAAATTAGAACAGCTCACAGGTAGCTATGTGAGCCCAAACTGGCAGAACCTATGCTATGGTAATCAGACTGTCAACTGTATTAGGTATTTAAAGGTATTTAAAATGCGTACGGGTTAATCAGTTAACATACACACCTTTTTTAAATACCTTATTTTAATCATTTTTCTCCTGCCATTCCTGCTCATCATAAAAATATTTGACCTGGACGAGAATGGAACCCACAACCCCTTCAGCTCTGTAGTCAGGGTCACTAACCACTCGACCAATAAGCCAGATATGAATATATCTGTTGGATACAAGCGAAATAAATTATTATAAAACAGTGGCCCCTATCTATTACGGCTGAAGATAACCTGATGACATCCTGGCGTTGACTTCTAACCATTGGAAAGAACATAAACCATAAAATTATATAAATATAAAAATCTTATTATATAAGTTAAAAAAATAGTACAACAACACGCCTATATCTCCTCGAAGAGGTAGGAGAGACGAAAACATTTATAATATGATTTTTTTACTTTGATATGATTTCAAAAATGTGTAAATGTCGAAACTTGCACGCTGATGTAACGAACACTTCTTCACCAGGACGAGGTGAGAGGCGCCCTCGGCTCGTACCTCCAGATGTTCATCACGATCGGCTTCCTGCTCATCTACGGCATGGGCCCGTTTGTCTCCTACCAAGTGATCGCGTACGTCGGCATCGTGTTCGTCGGCGTCTTCTGTGTGGGTTTCTTCTTCATGCCTGAAACTCCCACGTATTATTTGTTAAAGGGTGAGTACTATTGCCACTTAAGATTTGTATGTTAAATGTTATGTAAAATACATAATGTATAAACGAAAAGTAGTCTATAATATTGTTATTATTATTATTATTATATATTTTGGGTCATAATTTTGTTGGTGTTTAGAAAATTTTAAATTTTTGAGGCGTATCAGCCGTATATTTAACATCATACTTGGCAAATAAAAATACTGATTATATAGACTGAGTCCGGACCGGTCGAAGTCGTAGCGCTACCTATGTAACTAGTACATTGTTTGATAAGTTATGTAAAAAAATGTACTGTTTGTCCCGTAGAAAATCGCGAAGGAGCCGCCCAATGCCTTTGTACACTACGCGGTCAGTCGCGCGCGGCTGTAGAAGCCGAGCTTACCAAGATCGAAATTGACGTCAAGGCCTCCATGGAGAAAAAGGCTACGGTGAGTCTATACATATATGAACAACTATGGACTCTATTACTATTATAACATCACCCTAAGCCCCTTACGTGATAGACAAAAAGCACCGAGGACAAATATCTCTATCCTTACAGACCTGACGTACTTAACAAGCGACTCCTAGCCCACATTTTATCCACATCAACTATACTCTTGGCGGTATTCCACAGTTGGATGTGAATGTTCGTTTTTACCACGAATTAATGAGATGTGAAATGAGCTTCCATATAAAATTTCCACGGAGCACTATGACATGGGGCTTCTAGAAAGACGCGATAATAATTGTGCACACAAACGAACATCTGATTAAAAAAACAACCTAACCTTAAAATAACCTAACCAGTATAATGTTCGTCAGCACTGTTAAGTTGACCTTTTTCTACCTTACACAGCGATTATTTGAAAAGAGAATAATATATAATTTTTTAATAAAATTGCATTTGAAAATCGATTACAGTGATGTAAGAAAGAGAAATGACCTCTTAAATTTCAAAAAAGAACACTATTCTGATTTCAAAAAGTGTCGCATTCCAAATACCTCCTACTTTGAGTTCAAAGTTACTTTGCTTGTTCCAGGTGAAAGACATATTCAAGGGCGGAAACTTCAAGGCATTCTACATATCGTGCGCGCTGGTGCTATTCCAGCAGATGTCTGGTATTAACGCGGTGCTATTCTACATGACAGCCATCTTCAAGAACGCCGGCACCAGCCTGGAACCTGCCTACGCCACTATCATTATCGGTGCTGTACAGGTGACGCGAAGATTAAGAATTCTTACATTCGTTGTTCTAAGTTCTAGAACTTTTCATGGTTTTGCAGAATCTGGGTTTAATTTTTTATGGGGGATTTGTTGAAAGACATACTGTTCATGTCCCTTTGCTATGTGAGTTTTATGAATTTGATCAAAAAGACACTAAGAAAGCCACAGAAATTAATAATTAGACAGAAAGCACCGAGTGCCACAGTTCTTATAAGGATTTCTGTTCCCCTCATGCGCTACTTCAATGTAAAAATAAATATTTTAATGGAAATATGAAAGGCTTTTAATGATGACATATGTATAAGGCCAGGGTGTTGGTGGTACGCCAGGATATAACATGAAATTGCAATGTGTATCCAACAGCTGGTGGCTTCCTTCATCACGCCGTTCGTGGTGGATAGGCTGGGGAGGCGGCTGTTGTTGCTGGTCTCCAGTTGCGGTACTGCCATCGGTCTGGTGAGTTACTATATCTTGTCTATTTATCTTTTGTTGCTAATTTACAATAGGAGGAATTAGTGACGGATTAAGAGTACCAAGGACAGCGTAATAATATCTTTGTAAAATTATGTCGTACTTCTAGAAAATTCTTCAATAACGACAACATGTTATCAAATTCTTAATTTTTCTATCGCATACTTATTTATGAATGTTATGAAGGTACCTTGTCTCAGCCAGGTATTTATGTTACCCTACAGGTGCTCCTAGGGATGTTCTTCCTGCTAGTGGAGCAGGAGAGTTCAGTGGTGGAGAACATCGCGTGGTTGCCGATTCTGTCGCTAGTGCTGTTCATCGTGACGTACTGTTGGGGGCTAGGCCCACTGCCCTGGGCGGTGATGAGCGAGCTGTTCCCCATCGAGGTGAAGGCTGTCGCTTCACCCATCGCCACGGCGCTCTGCTGGTTCATCTCCTTCCTTGTCACTAGGTGGGTTCACAAGATTTGCCAAACACAAACAACTTTCAGCGCGGCAATGCTGCCACTGTTTTGGACCATGCCATGCAATGTCATGGTCACAAGATTTTCAACATTTTCAACATTTCACCGTAGAGTTTTCCAGTGTGCTTTATAGTGTTCTCTAAGGCGTATGTGGTCTGCCAACTAGCACTTGGCAGACTATGGCTCTTTCCCATTTCACATTAACCCTTCACATTCTGATTGAAGGCTCGTGCTAACCAGTGGGACAATAAGTGTTGACGATAATGATAATGACACCGTACACGACTTTTTTTCTAGATATTTCGATGCGGTTAGCACAAGCATCGCATTCTGGATCTTCGCGGTCTTCTGCATTCTCTCGTTCTTCTTCACGATGTTTATCGTGCCGGAAACGAAGGGCAAGAGCTTCCAAGAAATCCAGGATATGCTGGTTGGCAAGTGAGTAAAACTTCAGATACATTCAGTGCTATTTGGAGATTTAATAAGTATACATGGCTAGTAATAACTTAATTTCATATTTTTCCTGCACTACGATAAGTATGAAAAACAATTGTATGCGCCGCTTCTTCTGGGTGCTATCTGCAACTGACTCCAACAGATTGCTTCAATACAGAATAAAAGGATAAAAATTGCATACAGCTATTGACCTCAACAGGCAGTGACCTCAAAGGGTCCTTTACAAACTGATGATCATCGTCGTCATCATCGTATCATCTGTTAGTGTTTATGTCATATATTATTTTTAATTTATTTCCAGGAAATCGTCCAAACCAGAAAAGGCGTGATTCCACCAGTGAATTTTAACCCGAATTTTAGATTGAATTCTATTTTATATTTAAATTTTAACTTATACACACTGTTGTTATTAATTTTATTATAATTTTGTATAATTAGACATTATTTTACTATAAACTTTTGTAATAATAAACACGATTGGGGGTCTTAAAATAATTTTAGATCGTAAAATTTTCAAAATATTTACTATTAAAAATAAGGTCTAAAACCTGGTTATCTGTCCATTTGTAAGAAAAGAAATAAAGTCAAATAATTTGGCTATATGTATATGTTTTTTATACTGACTTGTGTTTCGGAAACGAAACATGTGTCTATGTAGGTGTACATACTCTTTTTACTTGGATGTACCCACGTAATATAAAAGTAATTGTAATACTGCCGGTTACATTGGCAGGCTCCAATGAATTCAAGTTGGACATATATTATCTTCGGTAAATTGGCGCATGCCGAAGTGTTACGTCACGAGAAAATTTATTTGCACGCCTGTGTTGCCATTTTAAATAATATCTTTTCTCTAATACTACAAACAATTCGAATATTTCTTTGAGTGCCACAAGCACGAATTTACTTTGTTTGATCGCTAATGTGGTCTAATATCTATTATCGTCGAAATTTTTATAATAGCTTTTTTAATGCGCCGCGCATCTCAATCCCCGAATGCGTTGTCTAAAACGTGTAAAGACAACCAACCCGCAATTGGTCAGTGTGGTATAGTATGTCCTGAAAGGAGAAACGCAAATCAGAAAAGACACCGTCTCAAACAATGAAACGATAAAAGGATTGGTTATGATGATGATAGTGTAATCGCACTATAATGAAAACAAAACATTAACGAACAAAACTACAGCTGCCATTTTAATAATTGATATATTATATTATAAGAAGATATTTGTTCGCTATTTCCGTTTTTATAGTTTGACTTTCCGCGCCTTGTATTTTTAGTTCTTAATTAACTATAGCAACTTGAATAAATTTTATCACTTTTATTGGCCATGTAAATTTATTGAAATCACATTAAAACACGTTTGTTTGTACCTAAACAGTAACCTGTTCTTTCCGTTGAATTTCATTTTAAATAATATTCAATTTGATACTTATGTATGTTGCTAGAAGAAAATGCCAAATATAGTAATGTATGACTTTAAAATGCAGATAAAAAAGTTTGTGTCCGATTTTTTTTTTATTGACTAAAGTATTTTAAATTGTCTGGTGCATTGCAAAAGGCCAGTATGTTTCGTGTTATGGACATAATTACGAATTTACAATTTTAATATGTATGTAGATAACCCACAGTACAAATAAATTGATATACAGTGCAAAGGATACCTCCAGCTAAGCTCGTGTTATAATATATAACTTTATGTAGAGATTTATATTGTAAATAATGTTATAGATAATATTGTGATATGAATGGTTTAAAATAAATGTTTGATTTAAATATTTTCATGTTTTATTGTTATCAACACTCAATTATAATAACTTCACAGGTATCTATAGGTACACCAGTGATTTAAACCTGTATTCGAAGATGGATAAACAGAAATAAAATATTTTATTATATCGATATGTTTATAATATTTTATGAAACTTTCTAACATATCTAACTTAAAGGTTTCTAAGTCTCTATGTGATTCTGACTCGCTCTGAGAGTGAATTTCACGAGGTAAAAAATGAGTTCGATTTCAGTCATAGCATAAAACACAAAAAAAATGTATTGCTTGTTGACTAAGTAGTTGCAAAAGCGTCTGCTAAATCCGAGATCCCGAGTGTACTCCTAAGATCGGGCAAACTATCAATGAGTTTTTCTAACTTGAAATTTCCGGCATTAACTCAGATTTTGGATACGTGTCAGGCGTATGCCAATAGGTTCCCCGCTTCGACTAATTCGACTTCTGGTTTGAACTAAAACCTTAAAGAGCACGAACGGAATCCAATGTTTTCTTACCATTTTGACTACAGCTAAAAATCGGGGTTCGGTCCAAGACCAATTGATAACAGAACCTTATTACAATTGAAATAAACATTACAGCCTCCTAGTATACATAGTTCTATATCATTGTAAGTGCAAATTTCAGAGGCAAATACAAATAGATATCTTCTATTCTTCGGAGTCTGGATCTGTGCCCGGTGTATGGCAGTATGCTCACCACCCATTCCATGGGATATAAACGTAACTGGTGAAATGTGGGAGTGTACTACACTCCTCTGCCTACCCTTTCGGGTATGACAGGCGTGATGTTACGTGTTATTTCTAAATAATTCCTTATGAAATTTTTTGTTCTTTGATCCTACCAATCTAGAAACCAGCATTGGGCCACCGTGGAAGACGAAAAGAATTGTTAAATATGAAAATGATGATGCAGATGTTTTTCTAATAACTGATTTGCGATTATTGATATAAATTCGTTAATTCTGCAATAAATATGTGTAAACTAAATACTCGTTATTTTCTGCATACCCGGTAAAAGACCTAGGCGTGACATTATTATTAATAAGCACATAATATGTAACGTGATGGTTTCAAGCATCTCTTATCTATCTTTTATTTTAACTATCACATTCAACTGTCGCTTAATGCACATACATACATATGTTATCTTTGAACTGATATAAACATCTACAAAAGCATTATCGCGAAATAGTCACCATATGCACAAATAACACGTTCATAAACATAGATAAAAAATGAAAAATGTACTTATCACAGACACCGATACACCGTCAATAATCTGTACCATCTCACCGCACTCCGCTTGGACACAGATAACAAAAGAATAAATAGATAATGAATGTATAATTGGAAAAAAGTATGAATGGATTTTAATTTGTTTAAAAATTAATATAAGGTCAATTTATTAATAACGACAGTTCCGTAACGGTGGAGATATTTGGCGGTTGGTACTTTTTGCCTATCCTTTCGGGGCTTAGAGTGATGGTAGATATTAGTAACAGTTGTTATTAAAAGTATTATGTGCCTAATCCAAATATTTTAGTTGGTAACTCGGGTTGGGTGATAATAACAGCATTAAGCTATTCATCCGCTTTTTGTTTACAACAACAAATGATAATTAAATATAAATAGCTGGTAAAACAAGCAATTACTTTTTGTCCATCTGTAGGTATCAAACACTCAATTCCCCGTCCAAACGTAAGGGAAAACCCCTATGACAAATTTCTGCAGCGAAACTAAAAGTGGCGATTTTAAAAGTAGCAATTAAGTCGCGCGTTCACGAAACACGCCACTCCATCGCTGCAAGGAGTCGCTATGGGTGACCTCCCTCAAGGCCGTTTACCGCTAAACTATCGCCCCAATCAACAATATAATCTAGGAGCCCGCGCAGCTGCCTTGCAAAGTTATCATATTCAGCAAACCGCACCCGAACACTGTTGTATTAAAACAATATTCTTTCGGAAAATGTAAAGAAACGTAAGACAAAATCCTAATTTGTGTTTTAAATAACATCAATTGCTTATTTAAATGCTATAATAACATGTGACAGTGGCTGGTAACATTCATCACAGAACTGATAATCGTTGGAGTAGAGGTGTTCTTCGGCGATGATATACGTAAAGCGGCTGCCAGTGGTTGGAAACGAAGAGCTGAGATCGAGCTAAATGGCGTGCTATTATTGGAGTGGTTCAACGTCCAGCATTTAAAGGAAATGGATGGATGATGATGACAATAAGTAATGTAATTTGTTAATACTAGCTAAGCCTATATCTATTAGATTCTACTATAATTATTCACTAATACTATTCGGTAGAGCTAGGTCACGCGGGTTAGAATCGGAATCCCGCAGCCACGCGTCGTCATCGGGACTTTATGCTCGAATGTCTTCTTATAGATATTTTTCGTATGAACAAATATTATACATATTTTATTTTTTGTTATTAACCCGCAATCACTCACGCGGGTACACTTAACACCACATAATTTGAAACTCCAGAGAAAAACGTTAGTTTGTTATTTTTTACGGCCTGAATAGCCTCAAGTGGCTATTTCGGCAAGGGAATGTGTGGGAAACCATGTGACGGTAAAATTGTTCCAAACTTGCGTTATCGTGTACTTAAAATCGTTGGTGACAACACAATATAATTTAAAATGTAATCCAAGGAAGCTCTCTCTTTTGATCTCTGTCTCGACGCACACAGGTTGTAAACAGATAATTTTGAAAGTAATGAGTATTGTAAAACTTCAGCACCGCTTGAGATTATATTTTTATAACTGTGCTTTGTCTATTTTTGTATTGTTTGTTGTATAATACGAATTTCATCTTGTTTTTGCGTGCCAGATCATGGTTTGTGTGAACTAGCAAAATGGCGGACACCGCGCTAAGACTTCCACCTGTCGAACACAGTCATCAACACACGCGATATTTGTTATCGACATCAACAAATAGATGTCTCGGTTTGGCTGTAATTAAGGGCTGCCGACAGTGTCGAATGTATCCATGTAACATTATCGGAGACAGAACTTGTATTTATTGTTCATAATACCTATGCCTGTATTTTTAATAGTTCCAGAAGAGTCTTTTGATTGTTTTTCCTACCTTTACGCTTTTACGTGTTCTACGCAAGAGCTTTGAACGGTGGCAAATAACTTCAGGCCTCTAATCCCCGTAGAGATAGGCAGGGCAGTGCAGTACACTCCCACGTTCCACCAGTTTCGTTTAAGTCCCATGGAATGAGTAGTTAGCCTATTGCCATACATCGGGTACATATCTAGACTCCGATTCACTATTAGAAACTCTAAATTAGAAACATCCAATAGTATCCGACCCGGGATTTGAATCCAGGACCTCCCGATCGGCAAACGCTCTTGCAAC
>DWEE01000961.1:0-14691 GCA_018245755.1 Parelbella macleannani | reverse complement strand
GTTACCTAAATAATAATAATAAATTTATTTATTCAGACTAATACCCATTTTGTTAGTAATTTTTTTTTTAAATCTTATGTAACGTAATTTAACGTGAATATTATTAAATCGTTTGTATCAAAGGCCTTATTCGACGTGCTATTTGCAGTTTTAATCCCGAGTTTATTCTTTACATTTTAACTTAGACCAAAGGTGAGACAAAATAGTTGACATGAAATTTGTATGATTTTTTATTTTATTTCTACGCACAAAATTATATCTCCGTGGCGGGGCGGAGAAAGAATACATTCCCCGAACCCAGGCAAAGTAAGATACATATGTCTTATATAAAGCAGTAGCCCAAAATCATTTTAATGCAGCCTTTTGATATTGGAAGTTTATACGACCATTGTATCCATATTGATTATGATTATCAGTTGATAATAACATAGACATTTTGTAATGAATAGCTTTGATACCGTTTTGCATATATTTTTATTTCCCCTTTTTGAACACAACACAACTTCTTACATGAACTCGAAAGTTTTAGAAAGTCTTTAGTATCGAGAAACGTAAACTTCGTAATTTTATACTTACAATGTTACATTCATATCGGAAATGTTCTGTGAGTGACATCAATTTAATATTTTTCCGATGAACCATGAGTGGTGACAAATTACTAGTGAACGGCGAAGTGGCTGCTAGCTCCGCGAGCGCCGTTTGTTAGGGGAAATCTAATTAAGTGGAGAGCGTTCGTATCGCGTAGCGATCTATATTTCACTTACATATATTATGGTTATAACTATACAGACGTACGAGTATACAACGGATAAAATATACATGTACCTCCATGTTCATTACGTGTGGAACTCATATTTTATATGGACATGTACATACAATAACTTGTAGAGAAGACGCGTACCTAATATAATATATTGAATGGAACCTTTTATATTCATCTTCCAACCTGGAGATCAACGTTCATTCTAATGTTTTTATTTATCCCTACCCTAGTTATGTCAACTGTAGTACATTGCGAATATATGTATTGTTAATTCAGAACAAACTGTACAGCCTAAATGAAGAAGGAACTAACAAATAAAAAAAAGAGTTATAAATTTTTGATAACCGATTCATTCAGTGCCACACGTGAAATTATTACATACGCAGAAATTGGTAATTTTTAAGTATTATAACAACATTATTATGTAAATATATTGTTCGGTCGAGCTAGGTATTAACGCCAAGCGACAAGCGTATTGTTCGATAAGCGACAGTGACACATCGTCATGTACTTGATAAATCGCTTTCAGCACTCGCCTTTGGGCTTTGTACTAAGATTACATTTCTTGAAATAGAATGCAATGATTCTATTTTTTAAGTGAATGGATTGTTATTATTGGGGCCATTGATAAAATTGCCGTGATGTTGATGCGAAATTGTGGTAACCCAGAATCTATGAAGATAAGAGATTTACCTGAGACTCGCATTACACGTGAATTTTAGAAGCCAGTCATCGTTAATTATTTATTTGCCATGGTTATGATTCAGAAAACTAAAGTTAACAAGTGATATTTTATTATTATATATTTGCACAGCAACACCAAAAATAAGAGAGGTAGGACAGGTAGATGCGAAATTATCCACCAATTAAATACGTTTAATATCCTTGGGATACAGAATGTTACATTAAATCCTTGAGCTCTTTATATAATAGTCGTATACAACGTTTCGAATCGTATCGTGCACGGTGTGTCCAGCTTTCCTATCGTCTTATTCGTACATGAGGACGGGTTACACATGAGCTAACGCGGCCGTCGCGTACTTGTCACACAATTTGTTTCATCAACGTCACCCTTATAACATTGCCAAACATGCGCGAAGTGCTCACGTACTTTAGTTTTAAAGTATTGTGTAATAACGTGAGTAGGTATTATGCGTTCTCGCTCACGCTATAAATTTCGCTAGGAAAATCTCCAATTTAATATTAACCTTGATCACTTGCATCTGTTTGAATTATACATTTTTTGCGATAGTTTTGCAACTATGCGTCACTATGAACCTAGATTGAGAATGAGCTTACTGATCATAATAGGCTCTATTACAAAACTTATAAGATGGTAAACATTCCAAATGTAGCTAAATATATAGATATGTCCAATGATGGAGCAGAAAAGTTAAATCAATAATGTGTTCTTTTTGAGGCAGAAGACCGGAGATCTCTTATTACCTAAGAATGTATTTTGCAAGTGTTTATTGTTATGTTAAAATGCTAAGACTAAAAATAGTGTGTCCATTCTCTCAACACAAGTAGGTGTTACGGCTTCATTACAACGATCCAGAGTGAACACCGACTGTTATGGTTTTCAGAAATGTCAGCGTACGAACATATCCGCGCACTACATTGATATTTACCGTTCGTATAAAGCTTAAATTTTATAGAATAGCCAATGGCAAAGAATTAATCTCGTCTATCTTAATCAAATGAGGAAGAACCGGGCTGATGAAGACGTTGGGGATCTCCGATACCGACTAGCATCTATGAAGAAAGTGACAAATGTCTAGAAAGCATGTCAGGTCTGAAGGAAGTGATATATTTAATACTTGGTGCCTTCTGGCGTCTCTGTAAGAGACCTGGCGTGATAGGTAATATTGATAAGCAATATATTTGTAAGTATTGGGTTAATGTTACCTATCTCGGTAATTTGGATAATTTGATATGGAATACTTGCGTGCAATAGCAGGTTGTCGTCATTCAAATATGTAATATTAAATCTAAATCCAAACGGAATATCTTGAGAGTGATTGATATGTTTTGTTAGAATTTTACTGCTAATATACGTTATCTTTTATGCGTATTCTTTACAAAGAGTTATCTCGACACACAGGCATATTTTCGGAAAAAGTAACATTCCTGTCCCGATAAGTAAAATAACAGTTATCGTTCTTGGATGGTAGAATAACAGTTATTTTTGTGTTCAGAGTCAGGAGTTTGTGAAACCGGCGTGTATATAGAAAAAGAACGAATGAGTAAAAAGGGGCGCGTCGGGTGAGTAGGATAGTTTGTCGCTCGACGCTCGCTGCTTACGTCCGAATAAACGGTTTATAACGGTATAACATGTAATATGTATACTTTTATGGATTGTTGCAACTTTAAACTGAGCAAACGAGTAATATACGAAACTTAATATACCTACCTACACGTACTACGAAAATGTTTGAACAAAATAACGCTTTGAAATAAAACTTTTTTTGTAATACAGGTTTTATAATGATGTAGGACAATAAAAAATCTTTGAGGATCCGTTACAAAATAATACAGTATATATTTTTTAAATGTACATATTTATAAGTATCAACACAGCACTGTTGCAATGGCTCTAGTCTATTACATTATTATCATTAGTCTCTTTGTCTATAGTTAAAATATGTCTTCGTGTATGATTAAACTAAATTAGTAAGATTTAATGAATTTTCTATGTAGCTCTGTTCATACGTTAGAGCGTAACTTAGATTTTCTGAATGTGAGTGAAACATACAATGTAAGCTAAACTGAAACTCAATTAGCGTTTGTGAAATATAGTTAGATTGAAATCTTAAGACTCGTACCATAAAGGCTGAAGGCGTGTAGTAACAAATAACATGAATGACTAAAGTAATGCGTTCCAACAATATTAACGAGACACGCTGATTATGGTAAATTAGCTGTTATAATTGTCGGTAATACTCTGTTCTCTTATCTGCTTAGCATGTACCTGTTTTCTTGACAGGCAGATTACAATTTACGAGCATCATTAGAATGTATTGCCTAGTTATTATTATGGGGTAATTATACATTTCTGTCACATGTTTCAATTAGATGTCGGACCTATGAATGTTGAATGTCGACGAAAAATAGGGGTAACGGAAAATAACGATGCAATGAAAAAACTCTACCTACGTACCCCATAAGGGAGGTGGTGTGCTGATATCATAAAACTAATAAAAAATGACTGCGTCGTTGGTCGAGTGGTTGCAAGCGCGACTGCCGATCGGGAGATGGGTTCAAATCGCGGGTCGGATACTATTGGATTTTCTAAAAAAAATTCTAGCAACGGCTCGAAATCTAGATATGTGCTCGGTGTATGGCAGTAGTATCCCCACCCATGGTAGGGCCTAAACATAACGGGCGAAACGTGGGATTGTTTTCCACTTCTTTGGCCAGCCCTTCAGGGATTTCAGACCTAATGATACGTTTTCGTCTCTCTAACAAAGACATTGAACAAACTAATATTCTTTCGAATTTGCTGGAAAATGCCTAAGCATCAAATGAAATACAAAATACTTAGCAATCATGAGTTCTGAATTATTTTATACAAAAATCTGTGAACGTATTGGGCCCCCTGGCCTCTACACTTCGAACGGTGTGAGTAACGAAGAGCTTAACCGGCCCTTAAGTGCCCTCGTGATTAATAAACAAAGTTGCGACTAAAACAGTTTTTATCATATATATTGATGTTTTTTTTGACGTAGACAAAAATGGTACCTCTTCTAGTTGCAAGCGGAGTAGCGCAATGGGTCAACATTCGAAATCAAGTGTGGAGAGTTCTCTACTTACTTTATTCTCAAGTTGTATTCGCATACTCAGTAAGTATGTCAGCGAAAGTTATGCGCGGTCCAATTACGCTTCCTTTTAACTAAACGCTAAACACTTTATTTTATAACATAGTTTTGAATTTTCTTCGGAATCAGCTAAAATTATGTTGACTAGTAGATAATATTAAGAAATCTGTCAGCACTAGACGTGTGGATCAAACAAATCTAAATAGATTTTTTATTACATGCCAGTAGCAAACAGGCACACGCGTCATCTGATGTTGGCTGCCCGTTACAGTCTTAAGACAGCGGTGTCCAATTTAATAACCAATTCTGGAGAGCTTCTTGTTACATGGCCAGCTGCATTGACATTTACACATGGCGTAGTTACCATTGCACCACCTAGCATCTGGGAGGCACACACATAAGATTCTAACAATGTTCTTTACAAAAATTATGACAGCGATTTAATTGCTGTGGAACCCTTTTGCGATAACCGCTTAAAAGATACCTGCGTAAAGATTAAGGGTGTTCGAGTTGTACTCTCGATTCGCACAACTCTCATTTAATATGATACCGAATATCTTCCTATTTTAATTTAATACATTTAATTGTGGCAATTACATCATACATGACGTTCATTGACAATTTGTTTTTCCTGTGTTGTCGATGAACGGTGAATCTGTTCAAAATCGTGAATCTGTTTCAACTTAACGAGTTTAGATGAACCAGTTGGGCTTTCCTTGATCGCGCGCGGTGTAAAAAACAATTGTAGGTGGGCTAGGTGTGGTTAAGGATTTCATGTTCAAGGTCGACCTCCGGTAATTGTATTGTCCATGCGTCATCATCGTCCGCATGACGTCATCACTGCACCCCGATTTTAAAGGTACATCGGAGCACTCCAGTTTAAGTACTGCATGAAGATAACCATTATAAACAAGTTACAATGTTGCTTAACGTAAGTACCTACCAGTGTAAGTTTTTACGTGCAATATTTTAAAATTTATCTGTTATATTCCTTCTTAGTTGTCACAAGACGAGTAACTAAATTTTGTTTAAAGTACATTCTGTCAGATAAGTCAAAATAGTTCTGACTATACCTTGTATTTTTTTTTATTATACTGAAAATTTTTTACAACAGGATATTAAAAACGATAAATCTATGAAAAACATATTACATTCGTTATTTCGACTCGCATTTTGTGTGAATTTTTCTTTTGAAAATGTTCGGCAAGGAATTAATAGTAAAGTTTTAGACAACTTAGATGCGGGTAACAAGACTCACCACTTTCAAAGTTCTTTGACACATTTATGAGTTCATAACAGTCCTGTTCGTCTATAGTATTAAGTTTCCTCAGTGTAGAACAAAGGTTTAACTTGAATATTTTTAATACAAGCTTATAATATGATTATTTTCTTTTAAAACAACCTTAATTTCAACTAGTGACTTCATTAACATTTGGTTACAGTTTAAAATATAATTTAATTAGTCCACTGTTTCACTTAACATTGACAAGTAGAGCATGAATTAAGTAATTTTTTTTATAATTTATGATTCCTTAATTTAAATTTTGTATTAAACATTTTTTATGATATAGACATTAATTCAAAATACTCTTTTATAAATAAGTAATCTGGATAGATATACCTATAAAGAGAATGTAGAAAAAGCACGTCAAGTGTGTGTTAATAGAGATTTGGCACTAGATGTTCCCTAGCTACACCATGAGCCGTCTGGTGTGATCATACAATAATAATATTAACGTCAAAATATATGATGTGATAAAGAGACGGTGCAGTTAGTGTCGCGAGCGGCTTGTTAACGTTATTTAGTTTAACGGCCCGCTCGTGACTCCCGCGACTTATGACTGAAGTAAAAATAATTGACTCGCCACGACCACGACACGCGGCGTACGACGTTTTAATATTACGTGTACAGTCAAAACCACGCGTTTTATAATTTATATAATATACCTAAATATAATTCTCGAGTACATTCAACATCGAACCGCTCGCGAGGCATGCATATCAAACGCGAGCTAGAACAACGCATACACGTCATGCGCCTTGCGTTTGCATATCGAATGTCCGTCCTCACTGCACGTGCAGCGCTCGAGCAGCTAATACTAGCCTCCTTTTATGTTATTGTATGAAATATTATCATGTATAACTCGCAGAAGTTAAATGGACATCTCGCTTCGGTCAAGTAATGGCGAAGTACTAATTCTATAGAAAGCACATTACACTACATTTTATAGTATTTTACGATAGTCAGGTTTCTGTCCGCACTGTAAATATTGGTATTTGAAAATACATTGTTCGTAAGAGCCACTTGATTTCTACGAGTTGCAGTAGCTGAATGTATCGATTCCCAAATTCGATGCCCGGCTGTGTTTTGTAAATATTTTCCACCATGTTTTCACTGCCTGCCACTGCCTTTGTGTAAGAACATAATATAGTAAAAGGTTTCGAAGGCTAATTAATTAAACTTTGTGGGATCGAGCTAATCGTGCGGTCGGCGGTGCGGTTGGAGCAATGTTACAAATTATATGTACATATGTTGTGGCCTTTAAGCGCTTTATGCATCCGCACGCAAAATACTATGGGTATATCATTATGTAGCAGGACCGTCGGTGGAAATCCTTAGACTCTGTCAAACCCTACGGGGCATATGCTTGACAATATATTGGTTACCTATTTATGTGTGTGCGTATATTTATGTGTAATAACGTAGGAATAATTCTTACTAGGCACAGATAAATGTATGTTAGGGAATGTGTTTTACCAAATCTATTTGTCAGTAGAAAATAGTTGAAACGATTTAGGTACTTTATATGCACTCCAACAATGATAAGTCCAACGAGCGGTAAGATAATGAAACCGCAGACTCTACGCAAAATACCAGTATCGTAAAGCTGAATATCGTAAAGCTGAAATAATATGACTTGGATTATGCATTAACAGCTAATTCAGTTGGGCGGTGAGGTGCAGCGGTGCACCGGAGAGCAAACATTTACCAAAGTAGAGGAAGAGGGAAGGGAGAGTGATTAGTGACATTTATAAACTTTGATTTGGCACAGTGTTCTCTTGCATCACGTTCGTGGCAGGCTCGAGACCGTCTACAGGCGGCGTGACGACACTCTTCGTCATTACTCACAGTTTTCATATCCCTGTTTCTTTATCCATTGTTAGCTGCAGTTAGTTGTTGCACATGTCTAGAAAGTGTGCTCATTTTCAACTGATTGAACCACTGCTTTCTGTTATCTATTTAATTCTATGAACCCCAGTGATAGGTTGACCAATAAAATAGTGTTTATTGCTTACATTATTGAACAAAGCTCCGTTTTACGGTGTACCTACTAATGTCAAGCGGTAACGCCACAGATAACCTTGCAATTACTTACTTACGGAACGTATTTAATTTTATCAATTAAATCTTACTATTCTAATACTACGCTAAGTTCCTTAAGTTGGAGACAGAAAGCACCGAATGCCAAATATCTCTATAATCATAGAAATGGTGTGCTTCTTCTAGATTCGTCGCCCTATTAAATGGTTCCAATAAATATATTAGCAAACACTGTATAATCGCAATGTATGTGAGTGTAGTTGCATAGATAAATATAAAGCAAATCTATTTATATTAACAAACGACACAGTGATACCTGATCCATCAGAGCTGTGATTTGGTCGAGAAGCCGATCGGTCGCGCTCATCTCGCTAATGATCCATTTCGTCAACACTTCGTCTACACCATGAGCTACGACATATTGACACTCCTACTGACCTCGTATTATTCTGCTACTGTCTACAGGAAAACCGTGACACGCTCGACCTCATGTTCTTGCGGTAATGTCACAGGTAACTGGAACTTGCTTTAGTCAGTTTTAAAATCTGTTATTTAGAAATATATTTCATTATTATTATTTATATTCCCTTCTCGTATTCCATATATCTATTTGGCAACCTCTTTTCTATATTTGATCCAAGGTGCTCGCTTCCTTTCCCTTAAGAGAACTGGCGTGACGATATAGGCATCATGTTAAAATTTTTCATTTATTATTTTCAATCAATGGCTGACCTAAAGTAACGCGCATTGTATAAGAAAATATATTGAATAAATGCTCTAGGTTAAGTAACTGATCGTAACGGGACGCAACTATGGAATATGAAATTAATTAACAAGATGCTTTTTTCAGTACGGCAGTCTGCCAACATGCACTTCCACATCAGACCTGTGTTTAGCATGAAAGGATTGGTATTGGTGATGATGATCACGTGAAATATTAACAGCTATAATACTTTATTGTTAGTTTTTTTTTTTAATTTAAATGGGTACTACACCGTGATTTTATGAACAAAATTCTTATACCATGTGACTTAGCTTCGTCAGCTTAAATAATAGCAATTGGTTAAATCTGTAATATACATATATTGGAAAAAGTCACTGTCTAGTGGGTCGGCCCGTTAACATGCTATAATCTTGAACAATGTATTACTGTCACAGACTAAACACAAGCTGAACCTGCATCAACTTATCAATTTTATTACACAATATTTACCTAGGTAACGTTTCATTAACAGTAGGTAATTTATGTTACATTTAATTACTGAAAATTTATGTAACTCTTAAACAGATTAATTTCCGTCTATGTACGTCTATTGATAACGTGCAGAAATAACATCATTTATTGCTTATCATTTAAGTCTAGCTGTTCAGTTTATGTTCCTCGGCATTGAAGGACATCGCACGCAGATAATATCTGAGGTATTTTAAGCCAGCGCTTGCTACTTCAATGCTTTAGTAATTGGTTAAATTATGATTGAAGTAGAGTAAAATGAAAAAATGAATACAGCCATAAAAGAGCGTTGTATCAATGTGACTAATTTGCGATTGTTTATTGTTGCGCGGTTGACGCAAATGACATGACCTGGAGAATATCGTGATTCAACACTAGTAGATTACCTGTTTACCACAATACAAGTTAGATTTATGCTTAGCTCTAGTGTAATACTAATAGTAGTATACATATATATGGTATTGTAAAGTGATTTTTTTTACCTGAGTGAACAAGTGTACACTGATGGTGTTTATCTACGGTTTACGAGACTAATTAGTTAGGAAGGTATGTTTTAAAATCATTTCAACTCTCTCGTTGTAGTATTAAGCTTTATTGCTCTAAGTCTATTACCTTAGTCCAATACAATGAAAGAAAATTACAATGTCTACCATACAATCGCAAAAGCTTTAATTTTTTTAATAAATTCACTTGTTAATAATTTACCATGCATCTTTAATTGTATGAATGCTTCTTTGTCATTGATTATACTTACTTTGTTTGTTTCTATAGAGGTTGGTTTATGGCAAGCAATTATCAATAAGTAGATGTTTCATAATTTTCTATAACATTAATTGGCATTATAATTTGAAAAACGATAAAAGGTTTTTCAACGTATGTAAATTAAATATGTTTACGCTATTGGTTATGAGAAATGTTTCCGTCCAGATTATAATTTTATATTTGTATTAACTGTATTTAAAATAGAATTACTTCAACACGTACACTTGAGTACTGTATCCGCCTACCTAGCGCCATCTATGTTTTCACAGTAAAGAGTAGTTTACATTTTTACAAAGTCGAGTGCGCGTGAGCATCGTACGATAACAAGTAATACCACAAGCATTGATAGATGGCGTTAGTAGTACGCAGCACTCGGCCGGAGTAATGGTTTTTTGTTCAAATTCTTAGTGTATGAAGATGCAATTACATTTTAAGACAATGAAATTTATTCTTTACTTATTCTCTTGTAGTGACATAGAAATCCCATAATAACATTTTAAAGTAAAATAAATATAACTTCTGTTGCAGTTACAAATTATATTTCACATAATAATAAGTAAGCTATCAATATAGGTATATTAAAGAGTAAATGTCAATAAAGAGAGTAGGACTCCACAAACAAACAGATAACTTCGATAAGCATTACTGTACAATTTTATACTGTAACTTCAATCATTCTTATCTGTTGAAGACGTAGAGCGGTATATCACGCGGCCATGCGTTTTCGTACTCGATTTAAAGTCAATCATACAACGCGCATACCCTCGTATTTATGGTGTCTAATAAATGAAACTGTTGCGTAAATGATGTCAGTATTAAGTGAAGTGGTGTGAAGATGTCATTATGTGTGAGGTTTGCGTGAACTAAAATGTCTCGGGCGGAGGACGAGCGACCGTCTACGTCATCGCCGCCAGAAAGGCGTCCGCTGGTCCTCGCGTTGCGCGTTCCGCGGAGCTACGGTAGTGTTTTCCCTTACTACAAGTTTGTGAGGGACACCCTTAGAGAACCCGTCCATAATGAGGTACGATTTAGGAACGTATATGTAATGATTGAATGTGTATATAGTCTTTTAAACTCACCGGTATACTACAACACATAGTAGTAAGTACATTTCACCTTCGCTACTATCAATTGTCATAAATTTATAAACAGACTTCAAGGGGGCTTTAGTAGGGCAATACCAACTTTGTTGACACTAGTGAAAATTGCATAGCTGTATTGGGGTACGCTTTATTGTCTACTTATAACATTTTATGAAATGAACATTCGTTGCCGTAACTTATAATGTAACCAAATTATTAACTAAAGATATTTATCATTTTAGAAAATAACGTATTTAACTAATTCTGACTTAAAATATTATTGTTGATGTAAAAACAAAAAATACATAACATTAACATTAATTCACCTAACAGTTAACGATTTGACGTATTGACGTATTGAAAAGTAGCCCGTTGGAAATGACTGACCAAGACTCCGGTAAATGGTTCTAATCAATCCTAACCTAACCTAACCTAAGCAATCAGCAATATCTAAATGACTACACGACGTTCAGCCATCTGGTTAAACGTTGCGCTCAACGAATTGGCTGGTTGTTATTCAGCTAGTTTTATGTAAATGCCGGCATTTAGTTAACGGCCTAGGCTGTTGACTAAATTCGTGATTAAGCTAGTTGGCTGAGACATATACACGACTTTGCAGCGAAGCTAGTGAAATGAGATTTGCCTTACGGTACGCGGGAGGTACGAGTAACTGTTTCGAATGTGCACTTAGGCAGTGTACACTGTTGGAAAATTTTTGAGTTATAAATTATTAAAAGCAAATTTAATAATGCAAATTACTAACTGGTCTCTCTTAAATCTTAAAAATACTTATATGACCACTATTAGAATATTGATATATTTATTTAAGTTTCATTGAATAAATTCGTGATCTTATTCGGCTCTATATCTTATTCTAAGATTAGTTGGCAAATCATATTCTTAGTGTGAAATCTAAATTAGAAATTCGTCACCATGTCGTTCCAACACGTATTCATATTGCTAATTTAAATGGTGAACTCTGAACACTAGGTTTGGCTACAGAGTCAAAAGATCTCTTAAAGGTTGTCGTTCCCGACTCTTAAATGTCTTAATGCTAAAACACCGGAATAAATAAAAAGATAGTATAAGAAGGCTCCTTGGCTGGCAATCACGGGATAGCCAGCCGACGAGCCTTCTTATACTATCTATGAGCAGACTACTTTTTATGTATCGTAACTCCTCAAGATTACCAAGTTAAAAATAGAAAAGTAATCTGGTTGCTCAGTGGAACCAATCCGCAAACTACATTATCTCCCCTTACTTTATGGTGCGTGTGTAAATGATGGTGTAATGGGAATCCTTCCCGCGTTATCAGGTAAATATGTGTGTTGAACAAGTAGTATTATCTTAATATAAATTCGGAGTTAAGCTTTCGGAAAACAATATCACCTATAAGACAAGGATATCGCTTGAGGTAACTCCATTTAAGCTTTTTTTTAAACCTCGGCTGTTCGACTTGATGTATAAAAGCATAGAGCTATTTCGGTGATTTCTGCAGTCTCAACAATGTATTAAGTTCTCGCTCTGCACGAAAACATGCACCGTGCAGCTTCTTTTATAAGGGCTTATGGACAGGTATGGATAAAAGGGATTTGTTGGTGTAGCGGATACCGTTTCGTTCTATTTTATTTTGATATAGCAACGCAACGATTTTTAACTAGAATTGATTTTTACTGTCTTACTGTTTTAGAGACCGCTAGTAGCATAGTAGTAGCACTAACAAATATTTTGATTTGCAAATGGCAGATACGTCTTGGTTTAAAAATAAAAAGGGTCGTTCGTTATGATTAGTTCCAGCGCGGGCTCGTCGCGGGATGGAATCTTGTAACCCCGTTATTCTTTTTCCGCTCATTGCTTTATGTCTCCTTATATTTGTACCTTTTACTTTTTGTATACCAACCAACAATAACCAGGAGTACGCTGAACGTAAATTACATTGAATACTATTTATTATATTTGTGTTAAATACCTACTTATTTTATTTTCCATATTTATTGTAATTTTTTGTTCTCAATTTTTCATATTCAATTAGACACATTTTTATTTCTATGTACATAATGTATTTAATTGTTTCCCATTGTTGATTATCCTAAAACATTACATGTGTCAAGATATTTTGTTAATGCATTTACAGCTCTAACTGGAAAAAACGATCGTTATCAAGGCCCCGAGTGCGAAACCTATATTACTTAATACGGAAGCAGCACAAATGTTGTACCGTAATTATAAAAAAAAAGTTATAATTATACGGTTCTGTACAAGTTGCATGCCAATATATCCACATTCAATTCGACTTCGTCGAACACCCGCCATAATCAATCACGTTCACATGCGTTCGTTGTAAGCCCAAATCAAAAGACGTATAATAAAATAAGAAACACATCTCGAGAAATGATGAGCGGCGGGGAGGGCACGCGCAGCGCCGTCCGCCGCGCGTGTTCCGACCTCAAGCGCGAGTCGGCCACAAAACGCAGCCGGACTCCGCGCGCGCGACATGCTGCCTCCAGAGCGCACCGCACACCGCACTGCCTCTGCCATCCTCAAACGCATCTCGTTACGCACTCACAGCACCTACTCACTTGTACGTATCAGTCCCCGTTCATTCATCGCGCCCGCCCTCGTCCCGCCCTGCACCGCCACGCTCTCTAAATAGTAGCCGCCCATCGCGATCCCGCGAGACGAGCCGTGTTCCCCGCGGCGCGACTCACTCGCTACTCGAGTGAATCTGTCTCGGGACGGCTCGCCGCACGCTCGTATTTATTATGCGTAAAGGGAAGACATGTCCCTGTCGCCGAAACCCAGTAGAGCGAGGAGCGGTGATAATGAGTACGTGCACATCCGGTGCCTCATTGCGAACATCCATAGACCGAAGAATGTGTCCAGGCCGCCGGGGTCGCTGGAGCCGCCGCTCGAAGCGGTTCGGGAGTCGCCACCGTCGTCGGACACGGAGCGCAGCTGCTCCGGCTCGGATCGCTCGGACGACAAGTCCGACATCTCCGTGGAGGAGGCACCGCCGCAGCGCCCCAAGAGCAATAGCATTGCGGGGGGCATGCTGGCGCCGCCGACGCTGGAGCACAAGCGACGTCGGCGGTCATTTCTGCACCTGACCATCGGCAGCAACGAGCACTCGGGGCCGCACACGGCGGGCCCGCACCTGAACGTACCCCGGTTCACAGTCACGGCGCCGCCCGGGGAACAACGGCGTCACAGCCATGGCTTTGCATTCCATGGATTTGCACTACGTCGCCACTCTAACACGGTCTGCGTAGGAACTGTTATTAGTGTGAAAGTGTGCTGTTCGCAACCAATAACCTACCACACAGAACTTGGTATATTTAGTAATAAACACCTCAGTGATGCTAACTACCCGAGTGCTGCCCCAAAGTTACATATGACATGCATGCTAGTGACTGTAACAATAATCTACAAAGGTAAATAATGATAATACGCATGCACGCATCAACTGATTTACGTGAAATTCGCTTTCGTAACTCACAAACATAGGAATGTTATATTATAAAAAACATTTTCTTTGCAATAAGTATGTCAGTGTTGGGCTTGACATTTTTTATATGCCTTGCCTACAATTTAATTTATATATAGGTAACTGAAAGCTGTTCGAGTGTGTGAAACAGACTACGCATACACGTAATGAAAATGTAAGGAGGTTTTATCGGTTTCAGCTCCGAACATTTTGTTATGAAGTTTATTAG
>DWEE01000960.1:0-14694 GCA_018245755.1 Parelbella macleannani | reverse complement strand
ACTTTATTGGCGGTGTCATTCACGACATGACCCCGGGACTCGCGGAAAGAAAATAATGCCATATGTATGTTTCGGTTCGAATTTATCACATCGGCAAAAAACTGTACGTATCAAACTCACCATTATAATTTTAGAAAATTATCGCTAACCATCTTGAGAATAAATAATATATAATTATCAAATTCCTGTCATTATTAAATTTATGTGTAACATTGTTTGATACCTATGCCGCTTCTAATGCCTAAGTTTTACCATATTTCCTTGACAACACGAACGTAATTTGAAAATAACACAACTGAATTTTAATAGCATGATCTTTTTTTATAATTTTTTCGTAGAAATATTCTTATTTCTTGAAAACATTTTGCTATTATCTTTCCAAGCGTTTTATCAATACCGACCAGATTCAGTACTAAATAAATTTATCAAAATTCTCATAATAAGTTTCAAAACGATAAATATCAACAAATTCTAAAAACACATAATATACTCTGTAGTATTGTTTTGTTTGTGTATGCAAAAGGTCTTCGATTAAATTACATAAGGCATTCTCCTCTTCGCATCTCCGTGAAACCGCAGACAAATCAGTATAAATTACAATTTACGATGGAAGACCGCAGAACTAATATTCCCTCTCTAATGTTTCTTATATAATAATGTTCTTAGCATTATTATAATTACCGATATTAAAGTACTCTGACTGACTGAATGCACTAAAATCGTTAGAAATATTATGTGTTTCAGGTAATTGAACTTTTTAGCATAAATGAGTCACTGACCAATTAGACATGGACCGGAAATTTCAAAATTTCACACCATGCGAAAAATTGTAAAATTACAAAATTTTTATTTATTGCTCTGAAGGAGATGCATATTTATATAATTTGTTTTTTCTCATATGACATACTAGCGTTTAACCGCGATCCCGCATGATGCAAAGCACGAATGCGTCCTAAGATGGAGCACGCACGCCTAGGACGAGCTTATTCACCCTTGATTTAAAGAATTCTAAGATGTATGTATATACATGTTGTTTTAATGGGTAGATACTATACACATTTTGCGTCCTAGAATCAAAGTGTATAATTATTATCCAATAATTATTCATAATCGTAAAAAAAAATATCTTCTGTGTGAAAGTATCAAATATTTTAAGATACTGAGCTGTAATATTGTTTCATTTTTTTTCACTGTTGTTTCCAAACGATATTACATACATATGTCTTATTTAAAATTAGACCCAGCGTTATTCTTCTATTCATTCTTAGCGCAGATGAAAGTGATTAAAGAGCAAACGGTATTTAAAGTCAATTAGATCTAAAACGAAATAACCCCTTACTTAACAATGAAATACTAAAGAGCAACATTTAAACAACACAATGGTATGAACAGTAATGGGTCTCTGGCCCATTTGTATGAACGCCAATGCCAATGCAGCCAGATGAACGTGATAGTGACCTATTATAAATTAACCGTCGACAGTGACCGTTAGTTATAGAAAAGGCTTTCGATGTACATTATTTTGAATGAAATATTAACAAAAATAACGGAAATATAGATTTTATTTTGGCAGTACAGCTATCTATAATAATGATAATAAATCGCTTACTTGTATGAAGCCTTTTTTTGTATATTGAAGTAGTTTTATTCACTATACTCTACAAGATAAATTTTAATGTAGTATTAACCAACACTTCGTGATTTTTGACAGGTTTTATATTTCCGATGAACTAAGAATATAATTCTGACAGAATAATAATAAAACCTATAAAATAGGAAATGAAATGTATCCTAAAACCATTTACGTACGCACTAGCAAGCCGATAGACGCCGCGATATTGCCCTGTAATAAATTGACCGCCGACATCGCATCGTTTGAACGTGTACCGTTAACTATTTAGAAATAGGCTTTACTTTACGGCAATTATATTCTTGTAAGTATATACAGTATGTGTGTTTAAATTTATAGCTAGTCGTAAAGATATTAATAAACTCGTGATTTTAGCCAGAACTGACTGCTTAATTAACTTTAAAAATAATGATAACGTCAATTTAAACATTGCTACTAGTCATCATATACTGAAGGACAGAATGTAATTGGAACTAATCATTGGCCAGATCCTCATAATTTCTCTTATACTAGTATATTATTTTTTTTACTTACTGTACTCGTTTCTTGGAAATCGTAAAACCAAATGCTAAAACTCCAAAAGTATCTTCAATTGTCAATAAAGAAATATAGTATAGATATTTAAGGCGTCTCTAAACGCTTAAAAGATTTAATGAACTATCAAAGGAAGCAATTACCATTACGACTTGTAAAATAAAGAAAATTTCCCTAAATCATGATAATTAATAAAGGTATTTCATATTTACCACTTCACTCGTTACGTCTTTTAACGGAAATAGCTGATCTGCGGCATCCTGTGGCACTGTGAAAGCCTTATTTAATACCAAAATAAATTGTGTTCATAGAACTGTACAAGAGAAATCCAGTAATAAGTGTGATGTATCTAACGGAACTGTAATTTTGCAAGCTTTCAAATATTGAAATCGTATCTAATTAATAAAACTGTGCAACATTGTGATGGAATAAAACGATACGGTGTAGATTTTAATCGCACTTTCCGTTAGTAGATAGCTGTGTGTTTCGAGTACACTCACTGTGTATAATGAATAGGTACTCAATTTTACTTTTCAGTATAAATACTAATATGTAACATGGAAAAAATAAAGCCTTTCTGTTTACTACCTAATGACAGTCAATTTCAAGCTGAATAGTTTGTTAAAAAACATCGAAACATCTTCAAATAACCCAACTTTTAAGTATTTTTTTTTACATGCATACCCCGAAATTATATTTCTTTCTGGAATAATACTAAATACTTTTTCTAGTTATCTTAATCATCTTCTTTAATTACTTCTTTATCATCTATGTATGTAATTAGTTACCCTTTCATTTATGTTCCTAGTTTTTTACTTAATCATCATTATAATTCTATTAATCTATCTTTATCTAACATTGACGCTCCTTACTCGACACGCTTCTGGGAGAGTAACATTTTCAATATTCAAAGAAATCAAACAGGCCCTTCTTTTAAAATACCACAGTGTTTTATTATTAGGAAATATTTCATGAAATTACTCCTATGATTTTTATTATTTAACGTAATTTAAAAACTGAAATCGTTGAAATATTACAAAATATAACACAAACACTTTAAACGTACTTTTGTTCCTACGTAAAAGTTTCGTAACAATATGAAACTGTTACACAGTTTATTTTGTTACTTTCAACATTCTATATGACATTGTGTATATGCTGTTTCGTAATAAGGGGACTCTTGTAAAATGGTAAATGTAAAACTGACTACACTGTATAGATTACTTTGTTATCGTAAAGGGGCTTTAAACGTTTAAGCATACTTTAAATATCGAGAATCCACTTTATTTCTTAACTAAAATAGATAGGTAGCTGTGCATTAAGCGAATTGTCTTACAATATCCGTATGTACATACTTAAATAACAACTCAGTTTTTGTCTCAAAAAAATCCAATCTCTTATTGTGCTGGTTGCGCGAATTTTAAGCGACGATAATTAATAAGCTCAAATACGCAGTAAATCGTGTAACATATTTTACTTTCATAGTGTTGACAGAGAAATTCGAAATACTATTTAAGTACCAATAGAAACGTTCGTTAGCGAGTCAAAAATATTAATGACGAATGAAGGTTTTAAGATAAGCCTACTTTCTGAGGTGGCCAGTGATAAAAACATACTAACAAACAAGAATCCAAAACGGGATAGAGCAAAAGGAAAACAAATTCAGCCAAGTCCGTCAATTACGTAATTTCTAAATTTAAACGCGACCATGAACAGATATCAATAAATAAGGTCTACTGAACATTAATACGGACATCAGGCACTCCATGTTCATTTAAAACTTCTACTTTAACATGAAAACGGCTGGCAGTGTACTTAGTTATTTAAATGTGCCATCATTTAAATAATATCTCATAAGAGCACGTCTAATGTGTACCAAGCGTGAAATAAATATTCAAACATTTAAATTCCGATTTCCTCTCAAAATTGTTGTGTTGCTTAAAAAGGGTGTTGAACCCTATCTAGTCAGTATCTTGCATTAGTCGTGTTATCTTTGATGTTTTATTTCCTGTTACCAATTTTGGGTCAAGCGTCCGTATCAAAGTAATGCAGCCCAGTGTTTGTAATCTATGATGTTGATATGATCCGTTTTAGAAGTATTACACTTTTATGGTAGGGAAATGTTTTGATAGGAAGTGTTGCAACAGTTTGTTTAGCCACCTGTGATTGTAACCATATATCAAGAAGAAGAGTACAATGCCGGTAAATCTAACTCCTCATTAAAGTCAATTAAACTGCGAATATTTTGTAGTATCTGAGTATTGCTAAGCAATGCCTCTTATGTACCCGTAAATATTGCCAAAGAAATTATATAAAGCGAAGCGTGTCATGATATCCATTCCAGGAATTAAATTTACATATACGCGTAGTAAAACTACGTCCGCAATGAAATGATATTGAACATGCAACCGCCTTCAAAATCTTATTTATAAATGATCAACGCAAGATTCTAACACACGCGATAAAATGTTCAAGAAGTACTAACTGGTAGTACTAACTAACAAGAAAAAGTAACAAACACACAAGCATAAATACCTATTAATGAGGATAGTAAACCAGTAACAGAAGATAAGCTTGCTAAAGTGAAAACAGTGTAATTGCGACATCAATTAGCTCATAACTTGCTTTCTAAATTCCTGTTTAATGCCCTTAGCGAGGATAAAAATGTTCGCACACGGGAAGAGGTCATAAATAAAGAGTAGAACCTTAACGTTAGAACGTTTTAACGTAAAGTAGAAGACATCAATGGCGATGTTTTGTCTCCACGCGTACTAAGTAAATTGTTGATCGGCTTCTGCCTGCTTTGTATTCAGCGTTACTATCTTTAAAGTTTTCTCAGTTTCAATAATCATTCCCATTCATCAATACAAAGGTGACGATAAACACATAAATGTTTGATAGACAGCAACAGCCAAAACTGTTTGTGCGGCACCCCCCAAACGATGGACCACCTCAAATCGTGCCCTGCGTGCCCTAATACCTAAATGCAGGAAGACCTAATGACTCCCAGTGATGAGGCAGTCAGCGTGGCAAAATTCTGGGCTAAAACCATTTAGGGACTCATTATAAAATGTGGTTGTCATCGACACGCTAAGAAGAAGAAGAAGAATCCTCATCTTGATGATCAAGCGACGAACTTTGAAGATGGAGCTCAGTGGCCTGCCTTGGGTAACGTCTGTGTCCACCAGTGGACGGGAATAGGCTAACGATGACGATAAAAATGATAATCACGATGATGACAATGAGGGTAGGTGTGGTGAACCAGCCGCATGAAATGTTATAATAACCAAAAATCAATATGGTAACGGAGTCAGGTGAAGCCAGAATCATGTCTGAGATTTGACGTAGAAATAAGCTACTGCGCTTGAAAGTGTCTGAATAACATACATGCATTGAAATTCCTTAGATAGATGTCACAGCTGCACTATCACAGCTGCAGAAGTATGTTTTATTTAACAAGTGCTAGACAAGCGTATGTATATACTGTGTATGTCCCAATAGAAAAAAAGGCGCGCGATTATATTAGTTTAAGAAAATTTATAGTGAATTAAAACGTATTTGTCGTTTTACGCAACATCACGCCTGTAATGCCCGAAGGGGTAGGCAGAAGAGTGTAGAACACTCCCACGTTTCACCAGTTACGTTTAAGTCCCGTGGAACAAGTGTGGAGCCTATTGCCATACACCGGGCACAATTCCAGACTCCGAGTCATTACTAGAAATTCTAAATTAGAAAAATCCAATAGCACCCGACCCGGGATATGAACTCAGGACCTCCCAATCGGCATTCGCACTTGCAACCACTCGATCAACGAGGCAGTTTACTTTATATAACGGATATTAAGATAAATTTCTTTAAACCTATTCGCGCCAAAAAAAATTGTTAATAGATTTCGGGAACGACTTCGCTGCGATCGGTCGGAGCTCGTGAAAAAGAAAGTCATACGGGTCCGAAACTAGGCGGGGTAAACGAAAAACATACGTGAATTAAGCCAGTACATAATGTAATCATCGGAATATTCTTCTTCCGCTGGATGTAATTATTATTCTAAGGGGATTATTAATAAACGCTCTTGTATTTCCACTTCGGGTGAGGGACCAATTATTGACATTACATACATATGTAGGGACATGTACTTAAATGTATCCTGTATTGCGGAGATAATCACGGGTACGTCTCGCTGAGATTTTGCGCGAACAGAACCGCGCAATAAGCCTTTTATGATATTAATATAATTATTATTTTGTATGGATTAACATACTATTGAACCCGATAGAAGTGCGGGGAAAGATCAAAACTCGCTTTTCTTAACCAAAACAGTCAGATACTGGCTCAAGGGAGTCAGAAGTCTCTGAATCCGGCGTGCGGCAAGCAAGAGAATAATGAATATTTAACATTCACATTAGTTCTGTATAGACATTTGACACTCAGTGCTCTCTGCCTACACCGTTAGAGAGCTGGCGTGACGCTTTACTATTAACTTTTCTGTACTGAAGTACGAAGGCTCGTAATCATTCTATTGATAAGAAAGGTGTACTTTCAATGAATAGGCGCAATCACATATACGAAACATAAGTGTAGTTTCACAGGTAGGTATGGAATTATATGTAATTTTAGTTCGACATTGAATCTTATTTACTTCAGCCGGATTTTATGCTCGGTATGATTCAAGGTTCTTTAAGAAAATGAAAAATATATGATGTTGAACTTAGTTCCGTCCAATCCAACGGAACAAGAAACAGGAGTTATAGCGGAACGAAGATCAACGGTCTTAAAACCTTCAGGTAGCGTAGTTAAACTTTGGGCGAAGTGATTGAAAACTTCTTTTCCAGTTTTGTTAAGCTTCGGTCACGTCGCGCTGCAGGCAAATCCTGAAAGCGAAAGTTTCCGATCAGCAGATCCTGAATGCGAAAGTTTCTGATCAGCTTGATCTACCTCACAGTGCGTGTTCATCTCAAAGGGATTATGTTCAAAAAATTGAAGTACTTAAAACTTCTTCGAGATCATAAATTTTGTTGGGGCGGACACAGTATGACAAAATGATTTTCTTAACTTTTACGTATTTTGGGTATAACATTTATACATTAATTTTTGATGTAGTTGTTGCTAAGGTTCATATCAGCCTGTCAACCACGGCTAGACACAGCCCTCAGCAGGGGATGGTTTTTGCCCATAATTCCACAGGTCTGTGAACTTAATATAAGCCCCTAAATTTGGTATAGAGTAATGCACACGGTACATATTTCAAAGGGATAATATTTTCACAACATATTCCACATAACTCGTAAGTTAAACCTAAGTTGAACAATATGTAAAATAGTGTCCTTTTGGGATACCGATCCTCAAAAAGAAATTCGACCGAATTCAGTTCCCAAGGGAATTTCGTTACAGGGAAAACTCGTATAAACCATTTATACCAAAACTGCTCGTGATTTTTAATACTCTGCCGCCATCATTTTCGCTTATTCTGTAAGCTTACAAATTGACTTAAACATAATATAAGAGTACCAGAAGCACTTTGGCGATTTCTCTCATATTGGAAAAATCCTGGAGAGAGTATGGTGAGCATTTGAAAATAATTCTTAGCATGTAGTCTATAATAACGTCGTAAAAGTAATAAAAGTAATCGTAATAAAGTATGTACATGTTCCACGATTACTTTCAAAGGTAATTTACTTAAAGTACAAAACATAATATCACGCCTGTTATCCTCGAACATTTTGCAAATTCAAGAGTTTGCAACATTCCTTCAATAACAGTAGGTATGGCGTCGCGCTATCACAAAATTCAGGACTTTAAGCATGAGAAGCATATAAATTATAAATAAAAACTATTTATAGATAAAAATAAATGTAAATAAAGAATTATAAAAATAAGTTAATTATTATTTTAAGTAGGTAATTTATAAGTTCTAACTACATTTATAATATCATCCTTTTTCTCTTCTTGTTCGAAATATCATTACTCTTCATTTTGCTTCTCGTAATTTTACTTAACACTCGTAAAGCCCTTGCGACCTATAGGGTGTCACTGACACAGAACCAAACATTAATATTAAAACCAATGACCATATTTTTCTTAGGTAAATCAAGAATTGCGTAGTTATTTTTAATCCCATGAGATTTAATTTAAGTAAAAAAATTCATGTTTATATAAGTACAGTCACATCTGCAGAGTACCTACTTTGGATGAAAATTAAAAACTATTAAACGTTCTCAAGAGGAGGTTTTAAAGCCGGATGTCTCGCGTATATTCTTATCAAGGAGGACGAGAAAAAATGGTCCGGACTAAAATAACATTTTATTCCCCTGGGCTAAAACAAAGTAAGATCTTTCCTTAAAGTAAAACTAAAAGAGCGATGTACTCACTGCGTCCCAACAACACATGTTACTACAATTTATATAAAAATATACAAATTCTTTTAAAATGTTTTGTTAAATATTCTTTATAATACAACAAAAGCCGCTAGTTAGACGAAATTTACTGCAGAATTTACGAAGTTTTCAAAAGAAAAAGAAACTGTCCGAGTCGTCATTAAAGCCGTTCGGACTGGTGGATTGTAATACTTCACTTCGTTATGATAAAAAATTGCCGCCTTCACGAAGCAACTGCCTTCCACGCTCCCATTGTTTGGTTTTGTTGCAATATTGATCTACACGTAGAGACAAAAGGTCAGAGTACACACACCTTACAATATTCTTATTAACACGGAGGTAAATTGAGATACATATATGTATATTGTACATTTTAATTTAAATTCTACCGATATTACATATATTTAACAAACAAATATATATGTAATAAGTATTTAGTTTCACAATACCGTAATCGAGCCTTTGATACCAATTAGGATTACTGCAACTGTTACCCATTCGGAATGAGCCACATTAACATTCAGCGAAGATCCTGAAATCGTCAGCGGATCTCGAAAGAGGTACGAACGGCCTGAAAATTCTCTATAGCATTAATACAGTAACCGAACGAAATGCAGCGAAAGAGCCCCTTGTTTCAGTTTCGTGCTACCCATTGGGGCTCCAGTTCGCTGGCGGCGAATGTACAGGACGCCCGCCTCGCGTCGCTGCGCGGCTCCCAAATCACGCGACCGACTGCCCTACGAAAGTTCGAACTGATCACAAAATAACATAATTCTAACAGAAAAAATATTTAACGTTAAATTACGGCTAACAGCTATTAATGTATCGTTAAAATTTTAATTGTAAATCTCCCGAAGTCGTGAAGTGCACAAAAACAGGCCGCATTGGTGAGTTCTCCGGAACGCGATATGTACTTTTGATTGAAATTTCATGTTATTTTGTCGATAAAAACTTTTATGTGTAATGTGTTTATTCAATCTTCCCAATTTAAACAAGTAGCTATATTAGTTTAAAGCTTTCTGACAATACATGTACTTTAATAGAAACTTTTGTCGTGTACACTTGGAGAATGATATTAATCGAATGCATTATACGATAGTGGCAATGTCATTAGTAGTTATTTATTATTACTCGTAGCTATGACTAGGGCGTTCGTTTTAAACGTTGCATATTCAGCCCTGATTTCAATCTATACACCTAATTGGAAGTAGATACAAAGGTTAATCAATAACTACTGTAACATAAATCTCATTAAATGAAATGATACGATAAACATCAAACACGAAATAAGGCTCGTTTCACATCAAATTTGTACTGTCGAAACGAACACATTAAATGACGGCGAAAAACAAATAATACAATTACCACCTCGTATATGGTGTAATGAAATTGTGAGATATATTTGTAATGGGATAGCCACCCTCAGTCATTAATGGGGGTTGTGTTTGGCCGTGATATACCGCAAGTACACGAGCCTACTGAAGTCTGACGTGATTTGTGGTCGCCTTTGTTCACGTCTGTACGTACTGAGACCCTTTTTTAATGTGCGTGGTTTCATTAACCCTTATATCCCAATGATGTCATGTTCCATATGATTACAGTTCCAATCATTAGCCTGATAGGTCAGGTTTATAATAGGACTTTATAATGAGGCTTATCTAATTTAATTTAGCCATAATACTGATAAGTAAATTAATATAAAACAAACACAATTTTACTCGTAGTCACCTAATAACCCGTGTGCATGTATTTATGAAAATCATATCAGTAACGAATAACTACATCGTAGTATAACCACACATTATACAGGGTGTTGAATTGAAGTTGATATTTTAACATGTGATATGATTAAATTGACTATCAATATATAGATAGGATACCTGTATTAAAATCGGGAACTGAACAGGTTAAAATCTACTGGGCAAATTCTGTACTAGTGTGTTATTAGAAAGATTTTATTATCAGCGTTCTATCGTCACACCAATGAAATTTAAGTGTATCAAATATTTCTATTCCCACAAACCTCACATGTTTCCACATTCATCATTTACATTAGCAAAATTCTGACGTAATATATCACGAATGCCGTTGTCTATTGATTCTCAAGTGTATAACGTCTAGAATATGTAGCTTCAGAAATAAGTTACTTGTCCAATTACGACGACATTAAATGTATGAAGAAAGAAAGCTAACTATTTATAAGGATCTCGTGACTGATGTTGTTATAGTTCAAGGGCTTAGTTTCTATTTTATTACGGTGATTTACCATGAAATGTGACGGCCGTAGTACATCCGAACTATAAAAAAATAACATCACGCCTATAATCCTTGACGAGATAGGCAGAGGAGTATATTACATTCCCATGTATCACCAGTTACGTTTAAGTCCCACGAGGGAACAAATGGCGAACCTTTTGCCGTGCACCGGACACAGATCCAATCTATGAGGCATTACTAGAATTTTCTACTAAAAAATCTAAGTTAGTTAATCTAATATATTATTATATACTAATTAAATATTTGTACGTCAATTCAACTTACTGAATAAGAAAGGCGCTTTTGAATGATTTTTTAGTCTGTGACATCCGACGCTAGTTTTGTTGTAACATATACGTAACGTGATTTGTACTCGTTAGTGCAAAGGGCATGAATTGAAAACCCAATATTCGGTTTGTATTGTAAGAGCCGAGCAACAACCCTTATCATAATAACGTCCCAAATTAGTATTAATTCTTTTAAATGAAACTTTATTTTTTATTAACTTATCTTTTATATATTTATTTACGCTTAATTATAGTACACTGAAGCTTTAGTTTAAGTTTTGTTTTACAAGTCTTCTAAGCCGGCGTGCGCCTAGATAAGAGTAATGAATATGGCAGAGGCACGTCTACGCTGTGACGTTAGGTATACCTGGCACTCGGTACTCTCTGTCTACCTTGTAAAGGATGTGGCGTGATAACATATAAATAATAACTATTATTGCTATTGATAACAGAAGATAGGCTTAAAGACAAATAGCATTTTACCAGTTATTCAAGTGATGGTTAAATTTGAAGTAGGCTACTAAAAAATTTTAAATAAAATCAATTTGATGTAACCTAAAAATACCCAATAAGACATTGAAAACCGTCTGCAAACACTGCATACATTGTAAAACACTTAGAAAGCAGGTACTTACATTGTTCACATAATAAATCAATCCATATACTTATGATACCATCTTATTCGGGTTAACAATACTACATATGTACCTATATGTATATAATACATTCATATGTACATACCTACCCTTATTTCAATTCACTTGATTTAAGTACTGCAATAATCAACCCTGGGAAAGAAGATTTATATAATTAAAGTATGCGAGAGCTTTTTTATCGTGTAAGAAATATTATAAGGGCCTACTTTGTTAAAATTGTAAATTATTCAAACGTCGCCAACAGAAATACGTACACAGGAGAAACAAATTATAAAAGAAAATTAGTGACTCTTTGTGGAATATTAATAATAAGTTCATTACAAAGAATTTAATTAATGGAATTGAATTAAATATATTTGAAATGAACATTTATCTGCGAAAAAGGAATTACAAATGTAGGGGCTGTTTTACAATAATTGTAATTATGATATCTTTTATTAGCAAGCTCGGTGTGTAAATTAATAAATTGTGAATATCCCAATAATGTAATTATTTCCAATCAATAAATACATTGAATAAACTGTTAGTTACATGAAATGTATTTATTAATTCAAATTAATGAAACTTGAAAAGTCACTAATTGTCATACCACAATTCACGTATAAACATAACCTACGACATTCAGTGACTTTGAGACACACTTAAATGTTACTGTATTGTTGATCATTAAACAATGTTATTATAAATAGAACAATATATTAAAAATGCGCCCTAAAATAGAACTTCGAAAGACGCCTATCTTTACAGAAAGACCTAATGATCTAGATATATATTTATATACCTTGAAATTACTAAGAAAGGGCTCAGCATTTTACGAGTTGCCTTTTGTTATGTCATCGTCAACATTAACCCTTTTATCGTTTCACTGATAGGTACGGATGGGCTCTCCGAATGACAACGGTTAAGCCTACCGAGCTAAGTGCGGCTTGGCAGATTGCACACGCTTTAGAGAACATGATGGAGAACTCTTAATATGACTAGGTTTCCTCATGTTTTCCTTCAGTACTATGACAAATGATATTTCGTATTAAAACATGTACATATATATATTTGGAAACTAAGTGAGGCGCGACTAGAAACGAAGCCCAGACCGCAGAAAGGGCACGCGGAATTCCAAACCACTTCTGTGCCGATGCTTTGTTTATTACACTTGTAACTCATGCAAATTAAACTAAATATGTGGATGGGACCCGACGCGAAGAGTTCGGATATATGTTCTCCTAAATAATGCAACGGAACAAAAGAACCACACAGGAATTCGTAGATGAAACATGGTTCCTAGGTACACTATAAATTACGCCAGACCCTCATACTTTAGTAGTACCCAAGAGACTTAAAACTTATTACTAAGCACCATTCGTACTGAAAAAGCAAACAATTCCCACACGCGAGTTTAATTCAAAGTTGTTGTTGTATAACATTTGCTTTAATTTTTCATGGAACTGGTAATAGCCTGTTCACTGTTACTGTCATCAATATGTCGATACGCTAGTTCCCTAACCGGGTCGGCAGAGTGCACAGAAAGCCAAATATCTCTATTATATAAACGTACCACATAAACAGCAAAGCATTTCTATATCATATAAATAGCATTCACCCACATAGGTATATGAGGGACGTGGTTTTAGTGCAGTGAAGTGGCACTTGGCGAACCACTCGACCACTTTAGTAAGAAAGTTTGCAAATAGAAAAATCTGAAACGCTTATAATATTGTATTCGTAAGCTTGTTTATACAGTAAATATAGAATATTAAACGAACAACGTTGAATCTAGCGCACCTGTCGTTACCACAAGTCCCCAAGTCTCATCTACACTTAGCAGTATTTTTATTGGTGGATTTATTATGATATTATTGTATGTATATAGAATTATGGTAGGCTTATAGTATTATTGTATGTGTATAGTCCTAGTAGCGTGCTATCGGAGAGGCCATGTCCAGCAGTGGACGGAAATATTTAGGCCGATAGTATTATTTTAATATAATAGTATTATCCGTACATAAATAGTATTATTGCAGGATGTAGAATTGTAGGCATATAGCAGATGCTGCTTGAGATATCACAAAGAATTGTTTTGTCTTACACTATTTGACGGCGTATTCTACCTACTTAAGTCTCTGTACATTATATTATTATCATATTAGTACTTTTTTTTACTGTAACTATACATTAATCACTAAGTACTAACTATGTACCCCTTTACATATTTTTTGGAGACAGTTCTTGTTATATTGTCACAAATAAATTTCCTTATGACGTTTTACTTTATAATTATGTCAATAAACAACGTAGTAATTTATAAAGGTTGTTCAGCCTTGACGAGGCTTACGGTGCTCGGGTTGTTAAATATTTTATTTTTTTCTCGATATTTATTGAACAGTAAAACGGGGCGCATTTACTGCGTCAATTAAAAAATTGCTTAAATGTAACCAACTGTGAATTTTACAGATACGTAAATTTAAGATCGTACGTACATGACACATAGGTACTACTCATATAAATGCTATACTCAATATGAGTTTACTAATAACATACGTGGAATATTATGGATATTTTTCACAAATTGTTTATAGTAATTAAGCAAATATTTCGTGGCTTTAGAAGTATAGGTATGTATATTCATTCTGAGGAGATTGTTTTCCAACGATGGACTATCATAAGATAATGATAACTTTCAAATAATGTTATTATTATAGTATTATTATTATTATAGCATAACAGCACGCCTGTAATTTATCAAAAGGGTGGGCATGATAGGGGTAGAAGTATAGTACACTCCTCACCTGTTATGTTACAATGGAATAGGGGCTGAGCCTATTGCCGCACACCGGGCACAAACTACAATTCGACCTGGTATCTACTAAGAAGTTTTACGAAATAGTTCCCACAAAAGCCCCTCACCAATAATCTTCTAAAGAGCAGTGGTTGAATTTTATTCCCAGTTTAGGAGAAAAAAT
>DWEE01000959.1:0-14694 GCA_018245755.1 Parelbella macleannani | reverse complement strand
ATGCTCATAAATTCCTCCTTTTATTACTTGACGCCAATGTTCTACATCGAGATGAACCCAGTCAATTGAAGATAGTCTATTCCTTTGTTCGGTACTGTTATTACTCATGAGTCAAAATTGATAGTATTAAGTAGTAATATTTATATAATTTATTTTAACGATTTAAATACATTTCGCCTATTATCACTTAAGGCCAGCATCCTGCATCGAGCTGTAAAACCCGGTCTAAAGATTCATTTTTTATTGATGTGAACAAATTCGTTTTGAAATGATACCTTCCTGTGAATGTATCAGTTGAGGAGAGTGAGGTATTATATGACGCACTATATGCCTATCTACTTTTAAATAACCAAGGCCAACATAACAATCCTTGATCAGGGTACGCTAATAAAATCCGGTTTCGAAAATTTCGGCCTTCCCACGGTAAAATTTTAATAAATTATACTGTTACACCTATAAAAACTCCCATAACCGAAGTCACCATGAATAAATTTAGGTTTAACACACCATACAAAAATCTGTGTAAAATTTCGAATTCCTTAATACAGCGCATAACATGTTCTCCTGTTGTCGAATCATTGATACTTACATGCTTGTATTGTACATATATAATACTCCACTGAAGATCAAAAAGTCATTGACCAAAAAACCCCCGGAACTCATAACTCTATAATGTTAGAGCACTTCATTCATAACGATCATGGATTACTACGTTGAATGGCTAAAATATTCACTATATCGAGCTCTTAAATTGTTAGTCAACGGAGCGTAAAAGTCATTTGCATGGAAATCATTCTAATCTGAGTAAAAACTTCTGCATCTAATATGTCTTTCGAGACGTCTATTATATTCTAGAAACAAACTTGACAAGAAAAACACCAAAAAAACGATTATTTTCATATTTTATTTGAGGAATGATTAGGGGAAATGATGTTGATACTCAAAATGCTGGTCTGGAGCAATAGATGGCGGCGGGTCATCCAAAACCGTAATCTGTTCAGTGAGGTCGGTAGTTAGGGCGGTGGTTATATGTAGGTATACCAACATATTCAATATGTTGATTACAATATGTAATAAAAATAGTATTCTAATGCAAAGATTACTTTACGTAGCTCACATAAGTAATTTTATCGATAAGATAAACTTGCTTAAAATGACTAAGTTGTGACTATAACCTCTGAACCGTCGATAAACGTTTATATAGTGTGTTGTATGTGTGTATGCAGTAGGGTGCGTTACGTTTTTGTGGTTAATTTAATGAGTTTTTATTCCTTATTTTTTTTTAATATTAGCATTCAGCACTCCTTCTGGATATAAACCATAAGTGTGCCAAATTTCATACTCCTCCGTGCGCGCAAATTTCGCAAAAAAAGGATGCAGAGTTTTTGCTTCACGTATCAATATTATAGATAAGCGTATTCTGACATTAGAACCTATACAACGCCCAAAATGATTTTTTTATGATTTACGATCGAATTTCGATCACTACTGGGCCACTAATACATATCTATAATTGCAAGAAACCAATGACGTACTAACCATAGCTTGAGCTATTATGTGTGCCAAAAAAGGTCTATACTTACGTTTGATATCTACGCAGGCGGATTTATATAAGATTGAAAATATGCTTAATATGTGTAGACCAAACGGCATATGTAAATTAAACAATACTTAGGTTGTATATTTTTTTAATAACCCATTTCTTATTATTACTTTCGTACCTATGCGAATTCTTAAACTTACCATATTACAAACAGTTTAATAGATGGTTGGCCTGTCGGTGTAGCGGTTAGTGAAGAAAAATATTTGTGTGAAAAACACGACTATTTTTCTTGGGCTGGATGTAATATTATCTATATAGATACTTATAGGTACGTCAGTTCATATTATATAATATGTAATAATAAAATGTTAGAAATAATAGTTTGTGTACAATTCCCTGTGAAAAACGATGGTGCTTCCAACTACATAGTGTTGGCAAATAGACGACAGTGCTATCATCCGTTCAGTAACAATATTGACACTCAAGTGAGTCTGTTAGTTCAATATAAACCTGGCATCACATAATGCTAGAATCCTTATTACATATTATGTATCTACATGTTAAATAGTTAATAAGTTTGGATTCAGATGGTCATGTGTGATGTTGTCCTAGGACATTATTTATTTTATTACTGTTATTCCATATTATAACCGATAATAAAAAAGTTATTTAAAGGATTTCCTTTTCATAGGCCTAATAAAAAACTGGCTCAATCTAGATTAAGGAACGTCATTACGTTCACACAAGGAACATAAATAATAAATTTTCTAACCAATCATATTTGTGGGTGAATCTGGCATTAACTCGCTGAAGACACGAACAAACAACCATGCACGTTTCCTTTGATGCTCAAGTCACTACATCAAACGCGTGCACGTATACATAATTATGTAAAATCCAGATTCATTTCGCTACACCTGTATCGTATAAGTTGTTCGCAATTCTCTAAAACTTGTTTACAATTGACCAGTTATGTTAAAATAATGACTCGAAAACCAGTTCGTCTGGTGTTAATCGGCAGTACATATTAAAAGATAATAATCTTGTTAGAATTACGACGCTACATCTGTGATTGCTGATTCTCGCAGCGTCAATCACATTGTTACGTTGATCGTGACGTCTTGCTGTCGGTACGTCTTCTATTTGAATGTTTTTACCAATATTGCGATGTAATGTAATGTTTCTCAGTAAGTTTTCATTCTTGATAGAAATATAATTCATAAAGCACCAAATATTCATTATAACATGTCGTCCTTATCACCATCATTAACTATTTTATTGTCCTGATGTTAGACACGGCTCTCTCTTTAGACATAGAAGGTTATAGCCACACGATATCACGCTAGCGAATGCAGATTGGCAGACATTATACAAACAAAGAGTGACGCTTATGGCGTGAAGGTTATAATAAAAGTGCATGTGAGCATTCGAATTCCATGTCCCCGTAATAGGGAACTGAAATCAAAACCACAAAAATGCTACTGCTGTATAACAACAACACAAACCACTATGCATAAGTCGTAAGATTGTGGCAGTAATTGTAATATTCTTTATCGTACACCAAAATATGATAAACAGAAATAAATACAGAAAAAAACTTAATAGTAGATTGTACAATGGGCGGCCTTATCGCTAACTAATGATGTCTTCCTGGCAATTTCATTAATATAATTGATTGTATAAAATAAAATCATTGTACAATAAAATATATACAAAATTAATACAATTCGTACGTTCGGAGCGCCGGAGGGCGTGAATTGTTCGACAATGTTAAGCGAATTATACATAAAAACAAACTAACCTAATATGTATATTATGATTATTATTATGTACGAAATCTCGACTTGAAACCAAGGTTAGGTCTGGTAAGCTTCTTTCTATTTTAATAACATTTTTTCGAAATCTAACCCAAACGACTTATTATCAAGTCGATTATCAAACGTAAACTTCAAGTTGCTATCTAAGTAGTATTTCGTACATCAATCTAAATAGTAGTTTTTACCTCTGTTTACTTATAACCCTAAATGTTTAATAACCATAACTAGATATTGTACGAGCTTTAATAGTTAGACATCATTTTAACCGAAAAGCTTACCTTTGATAATGGCTAATGAGCGGCCTTGACTTTGTCTCTAACGTGACAAATCTGATGTGTTCGACAAACATTCAAATGTACTGGCGATTATGGACACGACCTTTGTAACGTCGGTAAATAGTGGTTAACAAATATTTGCTAAACTATTATTATGATGTGAGCCTTATACAACAGGAACTTCGAACCATTGACTTGTAATTCACATTATAACCAGGCCTACTATGAGAATAATCAAAATACACGAGACTCTCCCATTAAGTGCTACGTGAGTATCCATATATGTATAGGTATACATGTTTAAACTATGTACCAGCTTAACTCACCTACGTTTTTTCTGTATACACTAACAAATTTTTCACCTACCCGCTTGCGCTGATTACAAAGAGGCCACAGTGTCACATTAGTAAAAAATATACAAAAAATAGAGGACAAGATGTCGTATAAATTATTTCGATAGGTATACCTAGGTATGTTTCATTGTCTTGCAACGCAATAAAATGAATAAAATAAAATAACAAAAAGAGTAAGTATTTAACAAAATCTGTATTCCCCGGGTAGACCGTACGCAGATGAGTGTTACTCCCGCGTTTCACCAATTACGTTTACGTCCCAACAACCTAGGATCTCTCCATCATTAACATTTAAAACTTTATAACACCTCCAATTAACTGTTTAACCTTATCATTAAGTAAACAATGCTGTGTATTTATCGTGACGCGCCGGTTTAAGGAGAAAAATTAATGGCTGGTCTGCAGCAGTCAAGCATTATTCCTTATCAAATATGTGGCTGCATCATCATCAACATGTCTATATACGTGTCCCAATCAATTGCTGGGCGTGGGCTTCCTCTAAGTAGATTATTTTCTCGTAATCATCGGACTGGGGATGCGGCTTGGAAATCGCAGAGCCCGGCTTGTGGCACCGTCTCATGCATAAAAAATCTTTTCTCGTCGTCGTCAATAAAAACATCTTTCGTGCATAAACGAAACTGGATTTCAGTTTTGTTCTGCTCATATATTGTACGCTTTAGAACAAAACATCGACTTAAGTTTTTCTTGAACTAGCTGTCCAGGGCTCGTCGACGATAGTATCACAACGTTACCTCTTACTAGTGCTAAGGAACAGAGCTAACAAATCAAGCATTCTAAGCGTTCCAACTGGATACTCAAGAATGTCTACGTATTTGTACAACGTTCTCCAGAAAATCGATAATCCTATTTATATCATCATATCGATTAGTGGACTCTTTGAATTTTTATTAAAACTGTCAACAATTAACAAGTGGATAACGTTCAGGTAAGTACGACGTATTGCGTCGTGGAAATAATTTGTAAATTTACCTAACACTATTTACTCGAACTAAGTGGTTAGACGCTGACGCCAACTTCTATAGACGTGTACTGTACAGATATGTTTGTTTGTTCGAATTTACCTGAGCGATGGCTGCCTACGCAAACATAAGGACGATAAATTAAGAATGACCACTTATGTTTCCATTTAAATGAGAAAAATCAAGTGTTCGCGTTGATTTCCCGGGGAAAAAATATTCTTTCATTATTTATGACATGAACATAATTATAGATTTTATAAGTTTTAATAACATTTTCCATAATTGTGAAATAATGTAACTATAGTGTTTTTCACTTCCGTTTCCACTTCCGTTTGTCATACAACAAGTAGGTGATTCTTTTACAAAACTATATAAGCTATAATTCTAATGTGAGATCACGATTTAAAATTTTTGTCAAAATTCTCACACTACTAATACATATGTGACAAAAATTTAGGAATCAATCAGTTTATGGGTATTGAAGCAAGCACTTGCGGTACAACAAAAGAATGATAGTAAATACACAGTCGACATGTCTACCTAAAACTTTTTGATCAAAAGATTTAGTTGACCTCTATTCAGACGCGTTTAGTTATTAACAACATACTAAAATGCCTTTTTAATATATTAAGAAGTGTTCATCAACAAAAATATGTCCATTAGGCCGCTTAGACAAAAAGGTGGCAATAGTAACGCATGAATAAATACAAGATATGACAAATAGGAAAAAATGTAGAGAAAAAACTGAGAACTCTACTATTGCACATTCGGTCCTCAGTTCGTAAGTATTGGAAATGTTGACTGCTACTCCAACATATAGGTACTTTTGTTGCCAAGCTACATTCATGAGCTATATGGGGTTACCATGACGTGGGTAATTCACATTTTTACATTATAGGTACTCGTATGGCATAGTATGCTAGAGCATACGGAAACGTTTCGTATTTTGTTTGAAATTCACGCATTGGGCGTATGAATGACGAGGTGCTAAATATATCCAATATTTCAGCAAAAACGATCAAATTCGAAGAGGGTACCTACCGAAGAACGTAGTTTTTCCTATTATAGTGCCGACCAGAGATATCCGGGTTTCCAAATTCGTCATCGCATCTATTTTGGCGTTATGATTTAATATTTGAGGAGGAAAGTGATAAAATAAAATACCCAAAAATTTAACCTTGAATATAACCTAATATCAAAAATTATTTTCAATTTGCGTAAACGTCAAAAAAGTAAAATGCGCACCAAACTTCAAGTTTTTTAACTTAACTAATTTTTAAGGAAATATGACGCACGCAAATAGGAATTCGTGAAGTTGATATCAAAAATCAAAATTATTATGTTGGCTCTGACGTAGTTAAAGCATTATGAAGTTAATTGTTTTGGTAGCTTTGGAGTAATCTCGATTTAATTAAAAACTGTTTTTATCATTCTTCAAGTAAAATAATCCTTTTATAACATCCGTTTATGTAGTTAGTATAATTGATATTTTTACAACGGTTCATCAGAAACTGGAATAATTAATCAGTACCTAAATACGAATTACAAAAGAGGCAGTTTTTTGTGTTTAAAATTTTCTAAAAATTCAAAATATGTAAATTACAGGTATTGACATATGTACATTGAATAGGTGAAATAATTTCATATTCCTATTCAGTATCTAAACTTAAAAGTCAAACTGTAGCATTTTTACATTTGTCTTATTTCTCCTACGCAAACAGATTCATGTTATTTCGAGCGAAACCTAGCGTTAGTAGTAACAACAAAAATTCGTTTATTAATTAATAAAACATTGTCACATGTTATATAATACGTTTAAAAATCTGATAATCCGCTGCAAGTGAACTACAATGTCACAGTTGAGGACGTTGACACGATATGGCATTCAGTTCAGCAATTAGCCAGTAATAGTAGGGGCGCGGGAGGTCAGATCGCTGGGATCACCTTGCGCAGCCAAGGCGATCCTCGGTCACTGTTGGCGCGTATATCGAGCGATGCGGATATTTATCACCAGTCTTGTTAGACTACCCGCAACTCAGCCGTTTTTTGTTAAATAACAGCATTTGACTACAATATCGCCTGATGGTAAGCGAGGTGTAGACTAGAATAGTGTGGTAGGTAACCACACTTGCCTAAAAAATACTCCCTACCTATCTTGAAAAGTCGCAGTTTATACGAATCAGGATAAATAGGTTGACTGGAAGTTGCAGTCTTTCGCGGTCTGTAGCAGAAATGATTTAGCAAATGCTCAGTATTTGACCTGACAAAATATTTGACGATTATTTCTACACTTATCTAAGGGTGCTTATATCGATCCGCAATATGTAACTTACGAATATATTACTATCTGATGACCAAGAATTGTATGTACATCATCTAATAAGCTATTTATATCTTTAAATATAGATGGGAGGGTAAAATTCCGACAATCGAACACTCGACAGTGGGTTCCATCACCGTTCAATGAGATATGTACAAATTATCAAGCCACCTAAAACGATCAAGTGTTTGACCAAATTACTATGTACGCTCTTAACTCACTTGAAGTTTAATTAATAAAAAAGTTTTCGAATACGTCCGAAACTAGTCTTTCCTGGGACTATTCTGAAAAAATTACACATAAGACTTTGAATATGTAATCTTATTTATGCTGCAAATATACGTGGTTGTTCAAACTACCAAAATTGTTCTTAGATAATTCTTTATCTGCCAATGAAAATCCTGTCAATAATCAGGTTCGACGTTAGCCGTATGGAATATTGCCCTAAAAAAATACAAACAGACACACACATCACCTAAAACCTGAAAACGGCTTATTTCTTCAATATGCAAATAACAATACATGAAAACGACTCGTTCAGAATTATTAAATGTCTTTGATTTATTCAAAGTAAGTAGGTACACGTACTTACAATTCAAAGTTCACATTCAAAGTTCTACCTCACCCGACTGTAACAATCACAGTCCTTATGAATCTGTTTCGTTACACTACTTACTGTCTTTCATCCTTTTACATGAAAATCACTATAATACAATCATCATACTTCTCAGTCCTAGTCTCTATATATTTTAAATTACCTCCTTCTGTGATAACATTTTTTTATTTCACATATTTATTCTTCACTTTTTTATTCTTAACATCCAGTTTGGCCAGTTCTCAATGGAAAAACTATGTACCTATTTATGAGCAAATGACGCAAATATAAAATGCACAAGCTATCTTTCCATTACCAATAAAAAAAAAATTATTCGTCATTATCATTCGTACAAATCAACTGATTGTTACGTTACCCTTACTTCTGTATCTCACTTTCCTTATCTCAAAATTATAATCACTAAAATAATTGGAGTTCCAATATTTGTTTTGACATATCGATGTTTAAATTTAAATGGACTTAATAAAATTAGCAAGATTTATTAGCATTCACAAATGGGTAACACGAGACCAGGCCGGAATATGTAACGCATAATTTTTTCTGTTTCCAAAGCAGGTTTATGTCACGTTAAGGTTTCTTACACACTCATATGTTCTTAACTTTACTTAATCAATCCTATAAGGAATAAATAATATTTAAAGACGCGCTTTTAATAATTTAATAGGACTTCTCAGAACATGTATGTATAACGTTAGGCTAAGTTTTTTGTAAATAATAATAAATAAATAAACTTAGGTATAAGACTCATAAGAGAAACGGGTTTCAAAACGTCAAATGTGAACTATGTAGTTATTAAAGTCAACTTGAATGATGCAAGAAAAATGTCTAATTGTATCGGAACGTACTTACCTATATCGTCGAATATCATCTGTTATACCGTACTTACCGTAATCATCGAAATAATTTCTTAGAAAAAATTTGTCGTCATTCGCAAAATATACTTCTCAAGAAACTTGTCAATCTCTAAATGACATGTCACGGTAGTGACTGTTTATAGATGATGGTATGACGGTATTATTGACTGTTGCTTAAGTGGCAAGGACTGGTGCGAAGGACTGTACAGGACAGAAAAACAGAAATATCTGTGACATGTGACATAAGACTTTAACATTCTTTATATAAATTTCCTATATTAACACAGTTCTGTTTAAACTGTACACAGTAACTTATTACCGTGTACGTTACTTCTATAAGATGTCAGAATTATATCAATAATTATAAGGCTTTTGTATAAATAACGGTCACACTTATTGTTAAAATCATATAATATTGTACAAGCATAATGGTTGCTGATTAACCTACGCACTATCTTTTCGATGCTTCTAGAAGCCAATATTGAAAAAGCAAAAAAAGGTATGATTCGTTTATTATTGTACGAGTATAATCACTATAGGTAATTGATAATTGACTTATGAACGACCTGAACAATACTTCTAGGGGTCAATGTTGCGATTTTCGCAGAGGCCTTCGAAAATAATAATTTACCTTAATTTTCCTATAGATAATTTACCACGCCCTTTAACGTATGTATACATAATTATCGGAGTATAATTGCTTTTATTTTTAAATTATCACTTCGTATACATATGGAAGTAATTTTATTCCTGTTATGAATACTATTAACTTGTTAAAACGATTAATAAGTAAGGACATTTTTACTTCCGTATCTTTCTAAGGTAAATATCATTAGATGTGTTTACTTTACAGTTGTAAGAACCCCTTTGCATCTTTCCGCATCTTGAAATCTTTTAATTACAGTGCCATTATATAGGTACAAGTTATATCTGAATGTATGATGGGAAAAAAATTAAAATGCCTTAATGATCTTCAGCGAACATTTCACACGGCGTTTGACAGACAGAATACTTATGAGTAGTTATTTGCAAATTAAACGAATATAAAAATGAATGACACGTAGTAATTTGAGGCACATAAAAATATATATACAGGTGTAGAACAGCCGATTTCTATCTAATATACTGAAGTAAATGGTTAAGGTCCAACATAAACAGGTCTTTGACTCGACGCTTCTCGGAATTCTACCTCTTAACAAATACCGGATGTATTGTAAGAGTATTAACAAATCAGTCATTTTGTATCTTCACGTCGGATATGTCGATGACATACTTTACAAAACCGGTTCAAAGGAATCCGGTACAACTAATTATTATTAATTTAGATAATTCAATTCAAACTCGTTTTATTCAAAAAAAACCGGTTTTAGAAATAGTATCTATGTATAGACGAATTCTAATTTCGTGCCTATGCCAACACCAAATCACGTGTTTGGATTTTCTTCATCCTTGATATAATAAATTCTAATTCACATATTTATTTATCATTTCATTTATTTCTTGTATAATGTCATAACATGACATGAATAATGTCAATTTAAAAATAAAAAAAACATCTCATGTGAGAGAATAAATTAATACATCAAAATCTAAAATAACTTTTATAGATGAATTAAAAATTACAAAAATATAGACCAACGGGCTGATCCTCACAATATGCTCATCACTTTTACCCACAGGAATTTATGACTCCACAATAATAGATAATTTCTGACTTTCTTGAAAGTAGGGTATGGCGCCTTTGTCAAAGAACCCTGTGTGATTCATATGTTAATATTTAAGACAATAAAAAGGTACACCACTACGAAAACTACAATGCATAGGCAATTTATTAATGTCCATTATCTTCACCCACTGAGTCCACTGTTGGACACACGCCTCCCCAAAAGAGGATTTGCCCATAATCCCCATGTTAGACTTACTCGTACATCGCAGAGCGCAGCTCGCAAGGTATTTTAGTTGCTTTACACCGCAATCATCATAACGCCACAACCTTTTTTATTATGTAGTAGGACGGCAATAGGCTCACCACCTATTCCATGGGACGTAAACGTAACTGATAAAACGTGGGAGTGTAGTACACTCCTTTTTTTAACCCTTCGGGGATTACAGGCCTGATGTTACGTATAGTAGGACGCACCGGGGGCAGGTGAGGTTTGAGTTCCTAAGGAGTGAGTAGGATAGTGGACACTAGCCCGAATTCTTTATCATCATCCTTATAAAAGTATTAAGTAAATAATACCATAAGTTTTACCGATACTAAGAACTGGGCATTCCAATATTCATAACACAGTACAACTTGAACAATTTAAAAAATGTACATATACGTATAAACTCCTAGTCATATTCGCTGAAATTTATAAAATATGTGTATAATATCCATAGGTACAAGGCCATAATTTATAGATACGCGGTAAACCGGATATTGTTGTAAGCTGTTAGCGTGTAATACGTCACACCGGTTGCAACCAGTGAGTACATCGTCTTAAGAAATACCTTTTTGTATCATATAATAAATAATTAAATAAACCCTACGAATAGTGTAGGTACTTCAACTATGTTATCATACATGTTTCATCCCCAAACGAGATATATCATCAAGGTATGTACATACATATCTTAACTCCAGGTTCCTTACGGCGTAGACAGAGAGCATAGGGATCCTAATATCTCTATCCTTACAGAACTGCTGTGCTTCTTCCGTATTCATCACTCTCTTTCTACATGCACGCCGGGTTCGGAGACGTAACTGCCCTATCACTCAGAACTCCATCTATTTGTTCAAGATAGGTGGACCGTGGTCTCAGGCATGTATGTATGTATCAGTACATTCCATATCAATTCCGTGACCTGCTTACTTTTGCAATTACAGAAGTTTCTGTTACATTACTGTCTATGTATGTAAAGCGTATATGCACATAAAAACCTATGTGTATGTTGTTGTTTTCCAGTTTACTGGCTTATTGAATTCTTGTGGTATGTAAATTATTTTCTATAATCAGTAGCTGAACGCTTGTATAAGTGCCATAAATATGCCTAGTTGTGAAAAAGATATGTTCTACAACAATGCAATTTTCCTACCATTTCAAGGATTACAGGCATGATGTTACGTTTTTTACAAATACAATTTTATGACAATGATATCCTCATTCGTCGAGTGGTTGCAAGCGCGAGTTGAGAGGTCCTGTGTTCCATTCCCGGCTCGGGTAGGTACTATTGGATTTTTCTTTCTAGTAGACATTTCTAGAAAAGCAAATATTAGTAGTATTTAAAGGCAAGCTAAGCTAAGGCAAGGTATTATTATCTATCTTGTCGTAACGTGGGCATACACCTTATATACCAAACATGCATAAGATGCGAGAACTACACGTGCTTACTGACGTATACTTGTCATGTCTAGAGTAGTGCAGAAACAAGAAGGTAAAGCCGCTGCTGGACATCTATAAGCGACCTTCAAAAGGAGTGTAGAAATAGTACTATCATAGTCAGTTAGTCAAATTAATATTAGACGTTCATTTATTATTCTATTAGTTAATATTTATTCATAACAGCAAAACAGGAAGAAAACAAATATTAGCATTATTAAGATTAGTATTATTTGATTCTGATTTGGCCACAGACCTCTTATTGCTCTTAAGAGCATGAATTGATCAAGTAATAATTGCTTCCCGGTGGAAATAGATATAACAGCAAAAATAACTGCGGAGAATCGTGTATCATACATATGTACCTACTATATATGTATACATAAAAAAATCCCGCACGTTTCTCAATGAGGGACATGGTCTACGAAGGAAATCGCTAATCGGTGCGTTAAGAGGGGGGATAAAACGAGATACACAACAACATCCGCAAAATTACCAGACCATCACTCTGAGAAGTTCTGTAACTCACCCTAGGAGAAATAAATTGCTTTCAAGAACGCAAACAAATCACATGCACATACTAAAACCTTTAGTCTCAGATGTCAGCTTAGCTTAGTGCATAGATTAGGTTGGTTCGAAAGTACCCCGTGGAGGCCCATTAAGCATTTATAATCGCTACCTACCTCACCCTTTACCCAATAACATCTCTATCGGAAAACGATTTTAGCGAATGTCCCTTGAAATCAAAACATACAATTCAAATATAAAAAATGGATTCGGAGGTTAACGGACTTACAGATACTTATATATAGTGAGAACTAAAAACAGACCTCAAACTCAGTTAAATGATGTTGTCGTGTCACAAATGATAATAATTAATTACAAAACCGATTTGTTGCGAACGCAAAAAAAATATTAGCCTTATTATAATATACTAACCGTTAACAGTCCGCTTCACTGAGCAGTAAAAAAAAATTAAACGGTTAGCGCTTTGTGGTTAAAATTAGATTTGACGCTAAATGTAGATATCATCTTTTGCAGATGATATTGATGGGCAGGGTCGCTGGCCAAAGAACAGTTGGATAAAGAAGGAAATCTTGGCTTAGTAACATCTAAGACAGCGCAGGCATTGCGAGCGCATCTAAAATATTTCATTTCGCAAAGAATAGGGACAGATACCAACAACTGATGACCGATCTATACTAGTAAGAGAGGCGCTTGAACTTTATAAAGAATAATATCCTATTCCACCCTAAAAACATAAGTCGAGAGAAATAATTATAAATAATTAATTGTGCTAATAGAATAGATCAAATAAGTATGTTTTGTTTTCTAAATAACCATTTAAGAATATAAAATCAAGCTTCCTTTATATTAAGTTAAGTCTAAATAATTACGTAGTGTTAACATAAAACGTAACACACAGACACTAGAAATTACTTTTGCAATCATAAAATTAGTTTCGATTTCGGTCCATTTCAGATTCGACAAAAGAATTTTATTACGAACCAAAAAATACAAAGAATTTTTTCGTACCTCGCCGTAATCTTCCACCTTTCCTATTTTCATGTTTATTGGTAGAATTTTTGATTAGCCTTCAAAATCTTCCAATCCCAAATAAAGCAACGCGATTCACAAAACGTCGGGGAAAAACAAAGAGAAATAAAAGCGCAGTTATAATAACAGGAATTACACGATACGAAAACCACGCTAAAACGTGCATAATTATAAGAACAGGAATTATAACAAGTCTTCATAGCAAAAATTTTGTTTCCTGGTGCCAAATGTAAACACACATCCACTCGCGCAAATATGCACGCACTTACAACGTGCTCGCACACACCGTGGACACTCATGTGAATAAACATATACTGTATATACATGTAAACGTTCGAATACACCTGGGAAAGGAATTCCAGAGCAATACAGCACTATAAGTAGAGGAATAATGAAACTTTTTTATTGTTCCTTTTCTTTTACCTGGACGTACTTTGTAGATAGACGATGCAAAAGGTTTCAAGAACATAATAACTTAAGATCTGCTATGACCTATAGTACTAGGGTCAATATTTCTCATTCTTAGTCAGCCTTAACGGTGTTTGTTCCACTGGTCTCCAGAAATAGGATAAGAGTGAGGTATCTTTTACCTGTTCCACTACTTACCCAATTCGCTTGTGCTAATAACTTTCTAAAAATGTTTTTTTGATTCCAAAACGAAGAAACGTCACGACCGGTGACAGTAGTGGATTTGCTGCGAATAGTTGAATAGTTGGTCAAACGAGAATGGATGACGTGCATGCTATATGGACATATACATATGTATATGATTTTAATTAAAATACCTATTGAAGATAATGGCCAAATAACTTTAACTTATTTAACCATGAATTTCCGCAAAATCACGCTTGACGTAATTAACTCTATGCAAATGTAATCTGACGTCACAAATCACTAGTCAAATTTTTAAAGTGAAAGGGCAACATCATATTCCGAACAAAGGGAGTCTGCGTAGGGCTGACGTGATCGATATAGAAGCTCTTTTAATAAAAGACTAATCAACACGTTGTACAC
>DWEE01000958.1:0-14695 GCA_018245755.1 Parelbella macleannani | reverse complement strand
AACATTCTGATAGGGGAACTATATGAAAAAAGTAAAATGCTATATGGGTTGGTCTGTGATAATTTAACTTATGTGTTTTATAACAGTCATAATAGTATTAAATAAACGAAAATTATTGCATTTTGGTGTGCAACATGAGACGATACAAAACGACTTGATTTGAAATTTTTTCATCCCCCGACAGTCAGATGCAGGGAAGATTAACACGATGACATTTACAAGCATCTAGGACAGGTAACATTATCCCTCATTCTACTTTCGTAGAAACCACCCAAAACGCTACTATCATATCTCTGTAATAAATGACAAGTCATTAAGCTTAAGGTGGAGTAAGTATTTTCTCGTAAACGCATCGGGTTGAATGACACGAATCAATCAAATAAACTTTGCTTTGATTTTTTTGTCGTGCCCGCCATTTTGAATTGACTGATTGGATTATGTTTTTATGTGCAGGGAAAACCTTTTTTTGTACTGAACGATTTTATGACATATCAATGTATTTATCTCATGATGAATTTATTTATCTGAAGTTGATAGTATGTAGGGCTTGATGATTGTATTTTTTTTTGATATAGGTTTTTGTCGGGTCAGAGTTTTAAATTATTTCGAAATGATTGAAAATATTCGTTACCCATTACATCCCTAATTCTTCTTTGAGTGACTAGATGTATATTTGAAATTTGAAATATAAATATAGATACTACTAATGAAAAGCACTACCTTAGGGTTGGAAATTAGACAAAAACGAAGTGAGTTCCTTACGTGGGCGAAAGTGACTTAGTGTTTGTGAAAATGTACATATAAATGAATGGTAGTGTACAAGATTTTTTTTATTAAATCTAATTATTATTTTCTATAATCTGTACATATTTTAATATAAACTCATATTTAAGTCTGTCTGTGTTAATCCATATATTATCACAGTCTTTATTGTTCCACTGCTGAACTTAGGTTTTTTTTGCCTACACTACAGTACACGATACTTCACAGATCTCATCCAGCCACTACCACCCGCCTTTTTAAGGCCATCGGTTTTCTATATCTATGTACATATACATATGTATATGTGTACATATATATATAAATGCGAAAATAGCTTTACCTGTTTGTTCGTACTTCACTTTTTTTAATCAAATTAGCTAGGCCGATTCAATTTAATGAAACTTTTTACAAGGATTTGTCAATTTCAATCAAAGGATAGTAAGACTTTATGGTATTTATTTAGATTTCCGCGCGAGCAACATCCCGGGTATCAATTAATATATAATGTAACATTTTAAAATAAATCAATGATAACAAATTTGTTGCTTAATAAATAAATTGATGAACTCAACAATCTGAACATATCATTAGAGTCATTGATTATACCAATCTAATTAATGATACGTCGGGGGTCGGACAGACCACCGCGTCATAACACGCTTGATCGATCGTCATCATTCAACGGGTTATCAGCGAGTTTCGTGTTTTTGGCTTCTGGGTTTTAAATTGTTCCTCGGGCATGTAGCAGTTTGTAATCCGAGCATTATTTTAACGAACTGTCTAGAAGGTCGCTTAGAAGCAATAACATTTTAAACCAATATCAACCATCAAATGGGTGTAGTATTAGTTTAGTAGGTATATAATATAATTGTTTAAGGTTATGGAAGTAAGACAGGTTGTTTTGGGACAGTTTTTGAGAAACGCCAACAGATGGATCAAGAGTTACATATATACATATATTGTTGTCAGATAAGGTAGGTATCATCAGTAATATATTTAACTAATTTAAATATTACCGTTTTTCTCAAAGAATTAAATCCGCCAAGTTATTAACATTTAATCGATTCGATTTTCTTAAACTGTCAAAATGTTAATACCGAATGAGCGTAGTGTCGCAACTGGCCGGTAGATGGCAACCCCGATTTTTTGCGGCGACGGATGTCGAGGCGCACGCGCTGCATTCTAAATTCGAAATTTCTGCCATTCCACTCTATCTAGAACGGGTCATATCACCCTCTCTCTTTCGCGCAAAATATTTTTTTTGCATTTCGATTCCGAGTGCGTGGTCATTTTTGTCGTTTTTTTACGTTGGTACGCCTGGTTTTCTTATAGTATTGCGGTGGACGGTGGCAGGTTTCTTTGTCTTATTTTGCGCTTATAAAGCGTTCGGAATAGTCTATGGTCTCCTGTTATTAAGCTATAGAATAAAAACAAATCGATACACCGATAAAACCAGCTGGAAGCAAATAATTCGACTTACTTAAGCCGGTATTTGTCGGCGTAACTCTTTGTGTGTTTAGTTTACATTGCACTGACATTAATCGTTTGTATGTAGAATAATCAGATACGAGTAAGCCGATGAAATTAGTACGTCATTACATTATTTCGATCGATGAAGAAAATGAGATTCAATTTTTATTCCAACAGCTGTACACTTATGTGTTTACATATCACTTTTTGTTATCAATTGTAATATGAGTTAAGCCTGAAGTAGACACATGTCTGTCACGTTACAACACGTGATACATGTGTTTGAATAGTGTTCCTTTTAGGGCACAGAAGTCTGAACATATGTACTTACTAATAAGTGGTGTAATGTTCGTGTTTATTTCACCATTATACTCGTTATTCTGACTGCCTCGTTGGTCGAGAGGTTGCAAGCGCAACTGCCGATAGGGATGTCCTGGGTTCAAATCTCGGGTCGGGTACTATTGGATTTTTCTAATTTAGAATTTCTAGTGGTGACTCGGAGTCTGGAATTGTGCTCGGTGTATGGCAATATGTATGCTCACCACCTATTCCATGGGACTCTAACGTAGCTGGTGAACCGTGGGCGTGTGCTACACTCCTTTGCCTACTACTTCGGGAATTACAGGCGTGATGTTACGTAGTCTTTATTTTCAGTATCTTTTTGGCGCTTGTAGAAAACTTATTTGGCTACAGAGTCAAGAATAGTATATTTGTTACTTAGTTGATATTTTCATAACTACCGATAAGTAATTTACTTGTCCATTTATAAAAATGTAAATTTAGTAAATTTAGATTTCAACCATCTTACGTGAATTCCATGAAACTAAGTTGCCAGGTCGTATACAATGTAAGTATCCTTATAAAGGATATAAATAGTTATCACTCGGTGACCACTGCCTACCCCGTAAGGAAGGAATAGGTCCTTCCTGACTATATAATAAAAATAAGTGAATTATGAATATATGGTGGTTGTTTCGTTTAATTTTTTTCTTTTATTCATATAAATACGTGAACAGACATCAAGAGTCTATTCTAGCTTCATTAGAAGATCCTATAAAAGGTATTTTTAATACTTCTTTGAAGATAATACGTCGTAATGTAATGAAGAATACCTACTTGGGAAGGGCCACATATCATCTGGGCGTACTCGTAACAGTCTTTGGCATTCGAACACAGCCAACTTAGGTACTTGTAAAATATTCTAGAGTGGCAACTTCTCCACGGTTTCGTTCATTCTTCGTTTTTTATATGATTCCGCGAAGCACGAAACAAAGTGTAAGGCTGCCGAAATACATAAAGCGGGTTTTATTCGGTTCGCTGGGAGTTTTATACCGATGGAGACAAAAATGTTCTATCTATCACCGACTGCGGATATAAGGCTCTAGATCTAACGATTTTCTAACGAATTTAAGAACGACAGGCAAAAAATACTCTTATTGTTAATTCGTCAGCGCAGCAGACTATGATTTTAACTCCAGGTCATTCTGAGAGGAAAGCTTTGACCAACAACGGAACGGTTAAAAGGCTGTTGATGATAAGAAATCACTCAAGTTATTACTATAAATAAAGTTACTTACTATTAATGTATGTTTCGTTACGTATAGCTCATATCAGGACGTTTTTACAGTCAATTGTTTCATAAATAGTAGAGCTTTGGTAGAGCGGTGGTAGAGCGACGATAGAGCGATTATAGAGGCAGAGTAGAGCGGTAGTAGAGCGGTGGTAGAGAGGTGGTTGAGCTGTGGAAGAGCTAAGGTAAAGTGGCAGAATGGTGGTTGGATACGAGTTTCTCCTTATAATTTTTGATTTCTAACAACATCAGCACAAAGCTTGCACCACGCACCGCAAAGTAATACGTATCCCGACGGAGTAATAAACTCTCGGAGCGAGCAGTAAACCTGCCGAGTGCCTACAGGCAACGCATTGTGACTAGCCTCAACCCTAACTACGGCACCGCCTCCCAGACTATTCTGTACACTGTGCAATCATTTATGTACCCAGTAGTATCCTGGATGATGCGCAAAAACTGCACTTTACCTGTGAAATTTTCCGTTTCGAACATTTCTGTTCCCATCTCAGTGTTTGCGAATGTTTACAACAAATTGTGCACGCGAAAGGTGTAAACGTTTATGATTATGCGATTCAATAAAACTTCGTGCTAGGAATGCGCTTTGAGATTTGAAAGTGACGATTTTTTATACCGCGTGGTATAGACGGTTACCAGGCGATTATCAATAGTCAGTTCTGCATATTGTTAACTTGTACGGACATGGCGACCGTCAGGTATTTTTTGTCATCGTAAAACGATCGGTGTAAAACTTTTACGCACATCCCGTTTGAGAGGCATTTTAACATGTATATTATTATGTACATATGTTCGTCAGACATAGGCTTGCTTATAAAAAGCAGTGTTTTTTATTATGTCTGCAATAAATCCAAAGTATTTTGAATGAGTATTTTGTTTATTTTTTGTATAATTAATGTTTTTTGTTTAAAGAAGCACGTCAGGTCTCTAAAGATAGAAATATTTTGCACTCGTTGTTTTCTGTCTACTTGTTAAGGGATTTGGAGTCATGATAAGTCAGAAGTCATTAACACATGTATCGGACTTTGAAATATACATAAGTAGGCTTTACGATAGTAAGAAAAACTGCGTAGGTTTGCTGCTCGTCGCACCCTTGTATGAAATTTATATTTTTATATTTTTTCCATACCTCGTTTGTTATCCTACCTAATTCTGTTTATTTTTATGCTTTTTGAATTGCTAGTATTACTTTAATATGTTTAATTACATTTGCCCGTTAATAAAGCCAACTCTGAATAAGCAATATGCTAAATTAGTAAACATTTATTTACAGTTAGGAAATCATTACATACAATATTGTAAACAGAACAAAATACATATTATATCGAATCACTGCAGAAAAGTGGTATCTAGACGCAAGTAAAACTATACATGAACAATGTAACATTTTATAAAATCACAGGGCAATATGAGAGAGGAAGTGTAATATTAATACAAGACATAAATCAAAGAGTAAGATGTAATTTGTTAATTTAATTATGGTTACAATTGTGTGTACTGCGATGTAATTTTGTTACTAATAGTTCGAGGTCCTGCCTACGTAAATCTTTCCGTAGCCACGCCTCTTTCAACGGGTTTTCGTTTAACAATTTCAAACCACAAGTTTCTACGTAACCTAGCAACCACCTATAATTATTTTCAATGTGAGGTTAATATGGATTCACTGCTTACTGTTGTTTAATATGTGTCGATATTGCAACATATTCATTAAATGCTTTTGTAATCAAGGATTTTGTTTTGAGTCGACTTTTTTCTGCTTGTAACCTTATAAGTAATTTAAAATCTTAACCAACAAGAGTGCAGCCTTGCCTGGAGATGCCCTTGAATGGAGGTGCCCCCAATTCAGTCTAACAATATTAAAATAACTATTAAAACCACTTTTGTTTCATTCCATTTCTATTTGCAGGCGAAGTTCAGACAGAACAGTATATTAATCGTATAAACTTACTGTATAAATTGTGGTGTAACTTTTTTATATTACCCTTCCAAGCTTCTAAAAATAGACATGTCACCCTCATGCTAACATTGGATTAAAACCTAAAATATTCCCAGTCAGTTCCAGTTCTCGTCAGTTCTGTGGTAAAATTACTAGCCGTGTCAAATATAAGATAATATTTTTCGCAATAATAAGGAGCTGGTTAACGAAAACACAATTAGGTGGATCAATTTATTGTAACTGGTAAACGAGGCTCGATTGTGAGCAGCTGTCGGGTACGAGAGACGACCCAATACGTGTTCCATTCAATTTTCGCTTTATAACTTATATCAGGTATTCTTTGCCATATCAACATCGATATTTATTTCTCCTAATTTGACTGCATTTCTCGGTTACTGGTCGTGCCCATTAATCATATAGCCGTCCAGCTCTCTCTCGCGAGTAACGCGTATAGCCGTCTCTGTTTTCCGCGTTAGGATGCTCTGCGCGTACGCAGACAGCGAGCCCGCGCGTGCCGCGACGACATCGTTGACTTTTTTTTACGATTACAAGAAAAACCATAAAATGAAGTGATTGTTAAAAAGCTAGAAGCACAAGGATAGTTTCCGTTCGGGAATAAAGGGAGCACTGGTGCGATGATTGCGTCATATTAACTTTTGGTTTTTAATTGACGGGACTTATTTTTGTTCATCGTTCCTTTTTACCTTATAAAGTTAATGGAAGTAAATAAAATGTCCCATTATTGTATTATATAATTTATAAGCAGCTTTAGGTTTCCGTCAACTGAAAAATACCGGATAATGGAAAAACATAAACTTGACACGTTTTATATGAAAAATAAGTCTCCATTTTAATAGAAAGCTGTGCTATTAACAAACTGTTATTCAGTTTCAAAAAAGATTCACACTGATTCCTACTACACGATGATTTATAGTATCTTACATAGAGCTCTGGACTATTTTATGCTTTTATTATATTTGACAGCTGTCAATAAATAAAGCTTTCGATACTGCCAATTCAGCCGCAATACGATAAACTTTTGAAACGGATCGCGAAAGTTCTAAGCATTCCGAACCGCGTCACCCGGCAGCAGTGTAAAGGTGCGTCCACCTGCGCTCATTAGTGCCGCGGGTATGCGCCGCGCGACGCCACGGTCACGTCGCGAGCACGCGCCGATACGCGGCTCCGTTGCACCTCACGCACGGCAACTGATCAGCTGCGATAACTGATTAGCTACCACCGCGCTACCTCACTCGATCATTGCTCGCATCGATCGGATGGAAGTGCTATAAACTTACCTGAACAATGAACCGTTCGTAGTGTTACCTGATGAGTTACCACCGTGCTACCTCACTCGATCATTGCTCGCATCGGTCGAATGTATGTGCTATAATGTTACCTGAGCAACGAATCGTTCGTAGTATTACCTGATTAGCTACTACTGTTCTACCTCACTCGATCATTGTTTGCATCGGTTAGATGTATGAGCTATAATCTTAGAGCAAAGAATCTTTCGTTCAGTGCTAATTGATTTACCACCGCGCTATCGCACTGGATCGAAGCTCGCATCGATCGGATGTTAATCGTTTAACAATGCCCATAACATAAAAACATAAGATATGCCCTGTACATTCAGGCAATACAGGCTTGATCTTATGTTTTTATGTTATACGAACACACAATATACCCATTTAAAAAAACATTAAAAAATTTAGAGTAATGTCATGGAAGGTAGAGTCGTGTCGTATTGTTCAATGGTAACGTAGTATTTTAGCATTGCGGCACGCACCGCATTTGCGTTAGGCGTTATATTTTATACATTATTATTGAGTTATAATCCTGAATATGTTTGCCAAAGACCTATATCTTTATAAGCGTCGTTATATCATTATTTCGAAATTATGTCGTTCTGATATTTATCGAATATGACTGTAGTTAAGATATTCTAGGAATTTTCAGAGGATAATGAAGAACCGTACAAACGGTTATAAGAATGCGTACTATAAAGTAATAATTATAAGAATGCAGTAAAGTGAAAAAAGTATAAGGTGGAGTTGCATTGTTTCCTGAAACTTTACGCCGATTTCATAGAAAATTTAGAAATTTGAGCTTGACTCGTTAATAATCGTTAATAATGATGGTCAAGAACTATTATTTTTCATAATAACAAGGTTTAGAAATTACTTCGAATATCTTTCATAATTTCGAAACATGAAAGCAGAGTTTTCTTTTGATTTTATAATATCAATAAAATGTTGCATTTCGCAAAAAGGATATCATTTTGGTGAACGCGTTGATGTCTTTTGCATTTAGGCTGATCAAAGAAATTTCGTAGTTCGAAATATTTCATGTGTGTTGTTTTTATAGCACCCTAGTTATTTTGTCATACCTTGTATGAATATATATGATAAAAAATTTACGGTTGCTACCATTTATTCATATTATATCGTCAAAGATGTAACAATTTATTACTTTCTAATATATAATATTTTTTTTTATATATGAATTAAATAAATTTTTTTCAAAAATGTAGAGTTCTATTATTTATTTTAAGTCAACGGCTAAAATGGTAACCATATGGGTAATTTAGGTTATTATATATTTGATGATGATAATGCTTACTTTTTCCAGCCACATGGTTAGTTGGTAGCGCACGCGTTCAAGGAACAGAAATTTTATGTAAAGATAGATAAAAATAAGTAGTGTTGGATGTGTCAGGTTTTCGGGGCGTAACCTAGTGATAAATATCCTCAAGAGTATTTGTGTGTTGGAGAACGACAAAAACAATTCAATTGTTATAATAAAATAAAAATCCTTGAGGCTTACCGTGGACATCCATTGTGGTTCCAGAACCACCGCACCAGATTTATCCGTTAACTAGTATCTCTATTAATGTAGAGAATATTGACGTATTATCCCATGTTCACATTTATTGTGTCAAAATTGATATAAATGGAAAAAAATTCAGAAAAAATCTGCGTAAGTCTCAGTTATTACCAAATAGTCAGATCCAGTAGGGATGCACTAAATTGTACCTTCTAGTAGTTTTCCAAACACCAAATAGAGTACTATACTATATGCAAGATATTTATATTTAATATCGTCATAAAATACAATAAATTGGGTTCCCAAAGCTTTCACATGAAATCAGATCGACGTTTATAAATTATCAGCGAATATCTAAACACACGACTTGCCCACTTCCAAGATCCTAACACAGGTTATCCTTGAAGATGAAGTCTAGATCAATATTCGACGGTCGAACCGTTCCTCGAACGGCGGCGTAGACAAAGCGGGCGGACAGCATTAGTATTCACTCGGTGTTGCTATAGCGTTACTAACTGTATCCAGGGTTGCCAGTTGAAATATTGGATACCGTTGGCGTGATGGGCACATGGGTGTTCACATATGTCATTAAATGCAGAATGAGTAAAATAGACTTCAAGCAATTAGTAAAGTCGGCTTCTATCTCTTACTGATCTATACCTGGTAATGTTATGTTATTTAAAATGAATTCGATGACAATTGCAGCAGGCCTGTCATATACGAATAATTTCAAGAAAAAATTTGTGTATCGTCCTGGATGATATCGTAAAATGCTTCGTATCTTTTAACCTTCATGGTTTCCCTAATAATAATTGAAATATTGCCGCCCAACAGCAAAATAATTAAAGAGCTGAATATCAATAACGAAACGAATGAATAATTTTAATGAATCATATTAACATTTTAGCTATTCAAAATTTTGTCTTTTCCTTATATTATTGTTTAATTCTAGTACGTACAACTACTTTATGGTTTTATCGACTCTACATCATAATATAATACATTCACTCCCATTTATGTTACACTTACGTCACATCAATACAACGCAGCCCTACATGCCCATCCCTTCTGGTCTTTATATGTCGTATTCCGCGATAGATATATCAACGATATTACAATATAATATTCGTCGGATCGCAATAACCGCAGACGTACTTCCTGTAGGATCGCATTTGTAATCCCTCACTGCGGCGTCGAAGTAATTTTCTTGGAGGCAAAATAATCTTCAGCGATTCTTTTATCAAACGAATGTTTAATGAGTTAAGCGAAAATGTCGTTAATTTTTATCATATAATTGTTTTATTATTTGGTAATAATCTCCCAAGTCAGAGTTCTACGAAGTCGACGTGGCTGTATAGAGAGTTATGAATATATTAAAACACATCAGGACTGCGAGGATACAGATATTTGGCATTCTAAGTTCTGTACCGTGACGATATTATAAAAATAATGTTAATAATAAGAATAACAGTAACCTTTGTTGTGAATGATGTGGTAGTCCTTCGCTTAGAGTTCAATTCATTGATGTCAATTATTAATTTCAATTAGAATGTTAGTTCCATTTTACATTGCTCGAATCCGATAATAGAGCCGAGCTCTATCTAGACTCAGTTTGTGTATGCTGGTCTTACATTCAGTTGCCACAGAGTATAGCAGAACTGAAATAATCAATTTTTCTTTCTGTATCTATATTTATTTCATTGTGCAAATGAATACAATAAAGGGCAATGAATGAAAGAAGTTTTTTTATACAAAAATGTATCTTCAGTTTTTTTTTTTAATACATACATATATAGTCAATTTCATGTATTCAGGCCGTATGCGAAGATATCCCAAAATATTATTAATTTACAAGTATATATTTATATGTAATTATTTAATTTATCATCGATTTGGTTACCATAACACACGCTTTTTCAATAATGGCTTTGCGATTGGATGACAATGTATGATGTCGCAAGATATTATAAGTAAAATCAGGCCACTGGCTAAAACTACCTACGTCTATACCCTTATAATGTAGGTAATATAGCAGAAAACCTTAACCTTTAACAAACGATAGCTCATACGTCGCCCATAAGCCACTCGTGACTATGAATTTCACGACTGGCCTCATCCGTCTGCCTCGATTGAGATGTTGAGCGCGTCTATTGAATTAAATATGAGTTGAACTTAGGCACATCCTATCTACTCGTCTGCATGAACATATTAATGGTGAAGTTTCGCATTTGTTTTAACGTTTTGCGATATTAAATGGTCGAAAATTGTATGTTAATATATGTAAATTGCATTCACAGTATAGCTGTGAATAGATAAGGTTTTAATTTGTTGTGTTAGGGGAGGTAGTCAGCAAATATTATCATACTAAACATATGTATATACTACGTTAGTGTCTTTTTTAAATTGTCCGCGAACATTTGTTTCTATGCTTTGGTATAAAATCAACTATATAAGTATGAAATAGAAAAATCATGTACAGATGTTTTTCATCTATTTGGTTTCTTACAGGCTCCGATTGATTTAGGATCAGATATATTCTATCCGAGATCTATCCAGATATTATTTTTATTTATAGACTAACAAATATATCCTAAACTGTTATCTATGAAAAATTTTACAAGTCGAACGTTTTTTGGAATTTTGTTAGACCTATTAGAACCTGTATAGCACTTTAAGCTATAAGGATAGAGTTCGTTTCACGTGCCTATGAATTTCAAGATTTGCCTCATTCTTCTGCCGCGATAGAGACGTTTGTAGCCTATTGAATTAAATATGAGTTGAACTTTGCACTACCATATCTATTTGTTATCTGCATCAATAATATTACAGCACAACGCCTCATTTGTCTCTACCGACATGCCGTTAGCCGAGTCAGCGCCCACAAACGATCAATTGTAAATACTTAGATTAAAATACCACATTACTGGCAACAAAGTGTAGAGACTTGATAAATGAATGGTTATAGTGGTAGTTGCCAGTATTAAAAAAGGTTACTAGTATGAGTTGCCACATGATAAATGCCTACTTCGTGTGTATAGTTGCCAATATTAAAAAGTAAGAGTAATTATATGATAAGTATCTAATTTAAGCATAGTTGCCAGTTTACAACAGTGTTCTAAGAACCCACATAACGACTGCCTAGTTCACACTCGTAGTAGCCTATACCAAAAAAGGTTACAAGTAACCTCAAAGCCGATTTTATCTAAATAAGTGGAACGAGATCTGAGTAACTTGTACGAATAATTAAGAAATAAATTTGGTCAGCTGTTTGAAGAAATACGTCTGCCTCTATTTATGATAATATCTTTCACATGCACAATAGACGTTCCATATTAGCCCAGATCTTGCAACGCGGTTATTACGGTCTTCGTTGAACGTAGTGTTAATTCCTTATTTGTTTAAAAGAATCTTTGGTCACTATATTTGTGTTAGAGTCATCGCAAACTTATTTCAGTTATAAAGTATTTCTTAAATTGATAGCTTTTTATTTTCATTAATAGTTTATTTCTAGATTTATCTATTAGTCTATAAGAACCCTTTCAGATTATAAAGATTCTGCGGATCGGAAATAAGACAGTCCTTTAGTGAAATGCCCTGTACCTGCAAAACGATAACACTTTGTTCCGTTGTCCTCAAGGTGTCCACCTCCTATTTGATGTTATCGTGTGACGTAGTCCGACACAGATGTTCCCATACATCAAAACAAATGTCATCGAACTCGAGGACTCCACAATTCCAAACAAAATTACAGGGCAATCGCTCGTCGACCAAATGACACCCCGTGACAAGCAAATGACATAATTGTCAAAATAGTCACTTCGCTGACACCCGCACGTGACATCGCGACATGAACGAAACACACTTACATGACACTGTGAAGTTGAAAAGAGACAGAGTACACCGTGTACTGTCAATTATAGGCGGGAAAACAGAATTAGAGACCATGAACACGCCGGTTTCAAATTTGGAACAGTTTCGTTTTAAATCGATAAATCGATCAACTTTGTGGCCGTAACCAAATTGCGTGTGGTCGAATTTCTAAGAATAATTGAATATCAATATTAAGTTACGATTCTATGCTATTAAAATGATTACCCGTAAACTCGGTGCGATGAATGAATTCTGACTCATTCATATCCCACCCGCGAAAATATGTAAGTACGACACGGTAATAATTCTTAATAAAGACCATTCTATTAAAGGCCATTATTATCAAGCATACGGTCCACAATTTTATGATTATATTTATGACTGCGTTATAAGAAAATCGCTAATATATTTACAGGACGCGACCGACCCTTTCGACGCCTGTCGTGCATAAAATCCGTGATCATTTCTCCTAATTATACGTGTGAGTCGAAGGCAGGACTGGCGCGATGTGGGTGTTCGAAATGTGAAATTACGATTTGGCGCGAACGCGTGACACATTTTTTTAAACAGTTGTTTTGATGATTGCGATGCTTTCGATTACACGTGTTATGCCAATTTAAAAAGTTGTATTTCGTGTTAACCTCTTTAATTTATAAATTGTAAGTTATTTATAACGATAACTGGGTAATATTTATGGGAGTTTAAAGAAGTGGAACGCTAAGCAGATGTCGCACTCAAAGCCGTGTCGTGAAAGGGGCGTAATTTTATTTATTGCTTTTAAATGAGCCTGTTTACACACGGATTAAGGCTACGCTTGATTTACAAATAAATAAATTATACAAGGAAAAACAAATTGATAATTAATTTCATGGATATTTTGATTTAACACAACTAACACAAAATTTTGATTTTACATATTCGAGTAAATTTTAGTTACATCGTTAAAACTTGCGTCAAATTAAAACAGTAGAATATAAAAATATTAGTGATAATATTATCTAACGTTATACACAATCAGTGTTGACCCTGTGTAATCGATTCAACGAACCACAATTAATGGAATCGATTATTATGAAACAGATAAAAACTGGCGACACGGAAGCTCTACATCAGTAATTATAAGAAAAAAAAACACAACGATTAAGACAGATCGTCTAATCGGTTCTGTGTTCTTTCGTCATAAATATGGAAGCAGGGTATGGGAAACTGCGGGTCAACTTTCTTCTCCATTATTTGTGGCGCTCGATATAGAAGTTGGCATCTTTTTTATTTGTGCAAATACCTTCGCTACATTATCTTGGCGCTTTTTGTGAGGAGAAATGTTCATAGTGTATGTTTAATCTGTTACAGCGAAGTGCGGAACTTACTTTCTTCTATGTATTTGCTGTTATAGAAATGTTAAAATTTTGGATGTAAATGTACTATACATTATGTACATTGTTAGATTCGCGAAACGTGAAGTGTGCTTTCGGAATATGTAGAGTTCGCTGTTAATTGGTAGATAAATATGTAGTTTAAATGACTACAACTCTACAGTTTACAACTAGGCATAGAACTGCCCTAAAGAATGTAAGCAGTCCGAAATTTATACTTTCAAGCAATTTAAATACTGGGTATTTGCAAAATCGTCTATTAGGATTTTTCTTTCCATAAACTTCCAAATAGGCTTTTAATTATATCACTACCTTGCTAACCAACACAAATTGTATGTGGTTATTATTCAATAACTGTCAGCTTCGAAATAGCTTAAATTAATATATTATATTGTTTATGAGACGCCGATACATCTGAGCTATAAGCAATTTTTATATTCATCATTAAAAAAATATTTTACAAATGATTATCTTTTAAAGGCATTTTCGCGTATATAATTTTCCCTTGTAACACTCGTTAGAGAAATCGACTCGGGTAATATGTCTCGATACGGTATCTAGATGGCGGGAAAAAGTGGTGCCATCTATATATGGCATCGGTATTACCATACACTCGGCGTATCAAAGTGTTGTGCATGATACATAGTTAGCATAAGTGTTGGGTAAAACCGCACCAGTGGCTTATAATGAAGCAACATACATAATACACTTAGTAATAAAATTCAAATGTTTTTGTAATAAATATTTGCAAATCAATTTTTATTGAGTCTTTAAGAAAGATGTCGAAAGTGGAAACATTCATACAATTTATATGCATATGTACCGATAGAGTAATAACATACAACATTAATAATAAATGTAATTTTAATTAAT
>DWEE01000957.1:0-14696 GCA_018245755.1 Parelbella macleannani | reverse complement strand
GGACAGCGCAGGTAGGTAATTACTCTGTACAATGCAATGGTAAGATTGTACTGCACGATAGCATATACTAACATGAAACTATTATCGCTCTTAGTGTTGCTGTTATGCTTATATAAATGTCTTTAATATGAGGCACAGCAATGAAGATAAATATTAAAACAAATTATTTTTCATTAAAACCTAATTGTGTCTCTTCGAAATTAGGTAGATAATTGTATTTCGTTGAAATGTATTTGTGTTTCACAATTCATAAAAGTACCTGTGTTATCACGAATTAACGAATGAAAGTAAAACATGCAAATTTCTCTTTTTAAACAGAATGACAGATGAAAGAATTATTGCAATGCGAATGTTAATATATACAGGTGCGGAGGGAGCACGACGGTTACCTATATGAACAAAAATTTATAGGTTTTATTAATATTTATTGATTTATTTTATGACAGTGATTATACTACTTACAAAGAGAAAAAAAATTGGTTGAAATGTATTTCAAAGTACCTTATTTAATTTTATAATACGATATTTTCCAAAAGCGACAACACTGTTTATGTTAAGGTGAAAAGTCGACATCGTTAGAGAAAGCTCTAAAAACACATGTAGACATGTATAACGTGTATAAGCAGCGATTATTATTTCGTAGCGACGAGAGGAGGTGCAATGCAAATATATTCCGACGCCGGCCCGCGCGTTTTTCCTCCTGCGGTAGACAGAGTATCATAAAAACTCCCCAGATACGTGCATTGCCCCGTTTTTTGAATAGCCGTTACATTTGAAATGTGAGCACTAGGTAAGCGCTTTAACTTTTTGCTAACTTTTATTCTACATGAATTTACACAAAAGCCAGCCGTAGCGATAATGTCTTCCATTTGTTAAAAGACGAGAATTACATCGCCGCTGACGGAGAAAAGAATAAAAGGTTTGTCTTTGTTGGTCGCAAAAGGAATACATTTTATGCAGCCGCTCGGATTCTGTACAACTCTATCATACAATCACTCCATTGTGAGGCCCTTGTCCGTACTTCTCGTGAAATTATGGAAAGCAATACTGCTTCACATCGCTCTACTGCCTTCGACGATGCGGCTGCCATAGAGACCTATTCGAGTGCTTATAGAACTGCATCCATTATTCAGATCCACTATCAAACCACCTTTCAGTATTCATTGAACGTCAATATTTAAAGTGAATATAAGCCATTCTCCATCAGTTGTGTAGTCCTATAACAAGTATGAAATATTTGTAGTTCATTATCAAAATCGTATTGTTAAACTTTTTTTTCAGGCAAGTATAGACAGGAAAAATTAAAAAAAAAATCTCCATAAAAGAATATACTTAAATAAACGGTGAAAAATCTGCACACCTTTGAGCACTCTATAATTTTCTTGGAGGTGTATGAAGCCTGTCAATTCGCATTGGCAAACATAATTGACTATGGTCTTAACTCCTTGGTCTTATTAACCTGTGGAACGATAGAAAAAGTGTTAAATATGATCATACCAAGTTTTACTACTTTAATAATAAGCTAATGAAAATATTCGGTATACTCGTAACTACAATAATTGGGTAATAAACACTCAAATCAGTTCCACCTGACTCATATAAAGGTAATTAATTAATATTTATTTTATTTTAAAAGATCACCTAGGCGATAATTTACAAGTTTATGAAGCGGTAAAAATGAATCGCTTTACATAGCGTTTAAACGTTTAGATGTTTTCCTAAATTGTAAACAAATGAATCTTCTGAATAATGAAAATCAATTTACTTCATCTCTTTATCGCAACGGCTCAAAGTATAAGGCACGAATAATCCGCGAAGCTTTGTGAATTTATCTCCCAGCCTTAGATGGGCAGAATTTTGAATGGCTAGAGCCAATCCCTCCTTTATCCGATCACACAGATGTCCAAATGAAAACAGCCGTCGAGCCCACCGGATATTGTTCACGCCTACGCCACAGTTCCGCCGAGTGAAATAAGAGGCTTTCAATTAAAATACACGCAAGACTGAGATAAAAACAATAATTAACATTTCTTAACCGATCTAAATGTACTTCTTTTATTATTCAGATACATGATAACCATGTTCTTTCTCGTCATTCACCTATTCTTAGTAATTTTACATGCAGGACTCTGCCGTTTTCAATCTTTCTTATAATGATAATAATAACATTGGCAAACACGTTAGTGTTATTGTAAATGATAATTTGCTTGCGTTACAAAGTAAAACCTTTCTAAAGTTCCATTTGCTCCCTTAACATTTCGAACCTAACACAATTACATTGGAAACCTGTTATACGGGCGAAGGCTCTCATCCTATCTGTTTTATCCGTGAAAAGTCAATCCCACTTTTACGCAGCGCATTCTATTAACGGACTTGGTGGTAGTGAAAATAAAATGCATGTTAGTGCCAGGCATCCAGGTTACGTTCTATTCGACATAGCGAAATACAGCCGAATGGGAGACTAGTGTGCTATCCAATTTACTGCCTTTACAGGTATTTTTTTAAATTAATCAACTGACAAATACGTACGTGGAAACGGACTATAAGTGGTCACAACTGGTGGTTAATCAAATGGTTTTTTTTGTGGGTCGAATTCCAATTACTAACTTGTCACTATGTTTTGTTAGAGGTATATAAACGGACATTTGTATAGCGGATGTTAAATTGTTACTGCGCATCATTGACCACGCTGAACGTCATTTTAAGGGTATGAAGTCTTGTTTGAGACCAAGACAACAACGATTCTACACACATGGGCTAAGTTCGTACCACTGGAGAGCTAGTGAATGTGATACACACAGTGTTCCCACTTTCTGACATATATATATATTTAGTCGAAGTGCTTTTAGTCCTTAGTAAAAGAGGGTATATTGTTGATCATTACTTAACCTAGTGTTTTTTACGATATGCGTACATTGTCAAAATCATCTCGTTCCCTCGGGCCTTACTGAAGTAATAAGTAGGATATTTTTTGTACATGTCGCTAAATGGAAATAAAAATATTTCTGAAATCTCTTAGTAGCAAAAACTAAAAGGATCAGGTAGCATCTACATATGAACATGAAGTGGTTTTCGCTGTCTGTACGCTTAGTTCTTTTAAACAACGCAACGTTAATGTAATTTTGTAATTTTCGTCAACGTAATGTAATCGTCGTTTCGTTAAGAATAATATCGATTTATATTATGTGAGAAATATTTTGTTTGTATATAGTAACGCTTATTTTGTTTTGCTTACAATCTGTTATAGGTATCAGAAGTTCGTGCGCTATCTCCCCATCTGTGTACTTTTATGTTAAATATATTGTTGCGTGTAAGTAAACTTATATACTTCCATTATATATAATGTTTTATTAGGATTAGATAGAGATATATACATTTACGTCAGTACAGGTTGAAGTTTTAATTATAAAATTATATTTTTAAATATTGAGCATTAAGATTTTCCGTGTAATATTTCTTTTATCAATTTCTTTTATTAAAGATGTGTTACAATCAAATGATACAAAGGCTAAAACGTTTTAAAATGTTTGTTTAAAATATCAGTGTCTACTAAATACAATGAATATTAATAATTTAATTTTTATTTTCATCAGATGTCGTTAAATATGGGGTGCCGCCATTTTGAATCTACGAATCGATTTTATTGAAAAGCGTGATCAGCGAGGCTTGTTTATACTTATATTTTCTGTTTCATTCATATGCTGGTTATTAAATACTATTAAATACTGAAAGACTGTATATTATATATCATAATTTATTAAATACTGAACGATTTTCCATAACCTAGTGTGCATTTTCATACATTATTTTAACATTTCAACCTATACTATTTAGGATTATAATGTTATTATCTGAAAGCATTTTACAAATTATAATATTTACGTCATTTCAATCGACATACGCCTACATATGGTACATATTTTGACGCGACTACGTGAACTAATAATGTAGGTACCTGAAGCTAGCAAAAGGCATGTCAAACTAACTCTGCGTGAAATAGTTCTGTACCTGGACGGCTTTATTTCGCTTTAGACCTTTTGACATTTGCACTAAATAGGACAAAATATGTTTCCTTACATGTAAGTAAATATAAATTAAATAAGTGTCAGCATTTTATTTCAAAATAGCTGGTTTTTCTCTAATCCATACCGCTATTTATACGTTGCCGGTAGGAAATAAATTCCAAAAATTTTCTTTATTCATATCTTAAGAATGACTGCATAATTCCTGCATAATTCAAATAAAGCTCCACGGTCAGACTTAATAAATATAAATGCTAGGAATCCACAGGTTAAGCGTCTCTGAATGAAATTATTTCTTTATGCCCTTTATAATGTCTCAAGCTGTATAAATAATTCATAAAGAATAGGATTTTCATATTCTTCCATTTATGTTGTTGTTCTCGAGGGCGGCCGCGTAGCTTTGTTCATAAGAAGTTAACTATATGAAAAATAGAGTTTCAATAAGTATATGTCAATTTGGTAATAATTATTTATCTTAATAATATAAAAATGTCTAGAACAGTATAATAATAATCTTCGTAACAGCATCACGATGAGTCATACTTGGTTTTTAAATATGTGCTATCAGTCATATTTCTTTTTGCCCTTGTTAGATTATTAATTAGTACCGTAAACATCATTTTATCTAATTTATTATATACGAGTATTGTAGTGTTTGTATTATCTAGGTACACTAGGAAGAAGGGATTTTGTATTTGAAATTCCTAGTAGCTCGGAGTTTCAAGATGTGCCCGGTGTATGCCAATAAGTTGATCCCTTTTTCCGAGTGACTTATAACATTACATTTGATAAGTGGGAATATTACACTGCTCTGCCTCTTTGGGGAAATACAGGCGTGATACGTAACGTAACATCACGCGTATAATCCCTGAAGGAGTAGGCAGATGAGTGTAGTACCTTTCCACTATAGGCCTGATGTTATATTTATAAATAACATATATGTACATTACCTTCATCATGAACTAATGATTAGTTCTTCTTAATCTGGTGCAAATAGGCCCACGCGAATTAATGACAAATTGTCCTGTCCTCGGCATGACGCATCCAGCTTCTTTCGCAAATCGTCATCCCACCGAGCCCCAGGGCATCCTACACTACGTTTGTAGAGCAAAGGTCACCATTGCAGAATGATTATTCAACCGGTTGTTGGTTATTCGGCAAATATGGCGCACTGCCATTAATTCAGCGTACTAATTCATTGAACTGTGTCGATAACATTGGTTCTCTATCGAATGTACATAATACTTAGGTATATCTTATCTTGGGGGAGGTCTATGTCCAGCAGTGAACTGATGATGTGATATGTGATGTGATATCTTATTAATTATATGACGCAGTCTCATTACGTTCAACGAATGAAAAACGCAAAATCTAAAATATTACAGTTCTCGAAATAATTAAAAACCGTTCGTTACCGCTCAGCAAAAACAAGAAACAAGATCCAGTAATATTACTGATTCGCTTTCATCGGTTCTTCAGTTTGCATTTAAATATTTATGAGAATATTAATTCATTTGCCGTTTCACAATGTTTCCCCAAAGGTAGCGGGAACGTATGAAAGGCTTATGAAGACATAAAGCTCGGTCCTCATGCGGACCCATGTGAATATTATATTTTATTGTATTGTTATTTTAACATTCACAATAATCGCTTATATTGCCGGGCAACGAACGATTCTTCCAGTAGTTCGTGGAATTACAGGTACTATATTCACCAACTTGTGACAGTACGTCAGTAGAAGTTTTGATACAGACAATTAAATTTTTTAAGCGTCGGTATATTGCGGGTGTGTTATACATTAAATCTCCGTGTGCATAAATCAGGGTAATATAGGAACACTTGCCCAAATTTCCTCCTGAGGGTTTGTTCAAAGGAGAAACAGGACCAGACAGTATGGTCAGATGACAGCAAAAGTATATTGAACAGAAGTGGCATTTATTATTAAAACGTAGTAGTTCCTTTATGTGTCGCGAAACTTTCAAATATCCGGTACCACATGATCTCTGCAGCTAAGAAACCCATTGCACTCGAAAATCCTTTCCAGTCTTATCTACAAATGTATCAATGTACAAAACATAATCTTAAAAGTATCTACCCTTAAATACGTCTGTTACTAAGTCGATGTTCTTACAATATGAAGAATACATGCAATGCGTAATTCATTAAAATTTTGTATGTATCTGTAAAATACACCTGATACTTGACTTATTCAACATGTATTTAACTTTGAGAGTGAGTGAATAAGTCAGTGTGACCAAGTGCATTAGTCAGTAGTACGATCGTAGACAAAAATTTATTCAAAAGGTGTTGTAACACAATAAATTTTCAGTATGAATATTTTCTCAGGTCAGCTTATATGTATTAATTTATTTATTACTAAAGGGACTACGCGTTTCTTCTGAAGAGAAGCATATGATAATTGAATTGTTTTAAGCTAATTGTGTAAGGAAACTGGCTGTATATCCTTATTTAAAAGCCCTGTTCCTGGACATATACTCGTATATTATTGATGCTCTAACACTAATTAGGTACGACTATTTGAAATTAAACTTTCCTCGATATTTTTATTGGCATACTAAACTAAAATTCTTCAGTATAGTAATATCGAAATAATAATATGTAGAGTAAAATTTATTCTCTATTTCGTCATGTTCATCAACTCTCTCGTCATTTCAGTATTGAACATGGGCCACGTAGGCCCGTGTGGATTAGCTGACTTTACACACCATAGATAATATTATGGAGAATTTAAAGATATACAGGTTTCTTAATAATAGGTACTTTCTTTTACCGTAACAAGTAACAGTGTAATATTCAATATACAAGCTCAAATGATAAATCTATGTATAAATGCTTTATATTTAATCACATTTCAAATTACCTTACTTCAGATAATATATCATATCATGTTATGATAACAGTCTAGAGTGTGTAATTATTCAATTTCGACTTTGAAACCATTAGCCTAATAGCTAAATTCTATCATACATCATAAATATATATGTGATGTATGAGCTAAGTGGGTCCTCCGTCATTACCATATCTCGCCGTAATCGGCACTCAACATCCAGAGTCCCATATGTTTTATTCACTGCTACGTACCCATTTAACGTACCTACATGTTGATAGAACATTTAGGATCTTGACTATAACACTTTCAAAGTGAAATGTTTACAGTTATGAATTGTACATGAAATAAATATCATAAAATCAGTTTATATGAAATATCATGAAATCCGTTTATGGAACTGAAATGAGGATTTAATTTTCATAAAATTTATGAACGATTTAAAATTTGTAGGATCGTGAAACTACACATTTTATGTTTATCGTGTTTCGAACTTAATGGTGTGGAAAGTCCACGTGCATACGTACGAGTCAATGTAGTCAAATATCTCAGCCCTAATGAACAGCAAAATGTTAGTCGAATTCCGGATACCACACATACTAAGTAATACCTAAGGAATTTAACGATACTAACATATAACAACTAATTCAACTCATACTAATAATAGCTGATAGCCAACCTTCACTACGAACATAAATAGATTAATGTAGAGTAACAATTTTTATTTTTTTATGCTTTTTTTTTATTTCTATCACTTCTATCGTTATGCGTCTAACCTATTGCGACAGAGTGGCCTTATGGCTACAAATATATTATTAAAGTGCACAATTATAACTATAAATAACATAAAATAACAGAAGCTAAAATTAGAAAAATATTAGTTTAGTTTAAAACATTATATAAAGTTTTCCTCCATCTCTAGCAAGTGTAGTCGTTTACAAATCACACACATCTGCTTTTTACAACAAAAAAAAACCATCATTATACTGACGCTAGTTAAGAGAAGAGACATTCGCGTCCCGTAGGATACAGGGAATATTTAATTAAGTCGAAAGAGCACTCGATTTTTGCAATTTGTGCGGTCTACCAATTAAAAAGTTGAAGAGATTCGAATGAACGACAACGAGCAAAGGGCGTTCAAAGTTATTTAGAAACTTCCCGAACTTCGGCACAGTCATTGCATCAATGAACGCGGATAAAAATTATATTGCTTAACTCATTGCCCTCAGCCGACGACTACGTCGCCTACAGCGTTACTACACTCTGAATATTAAACTTCTGGAGTCCAAACTTTATCAGTATACTTAAGATCTTGGTGTGTGAGTTGTCGTAAGTTATTATTATTATATGGCTGTTTTCCCGCTATCACCTGCCGGTATCGGGAACGTTGCCAGGCCAGATGCATCGCTTCACTTGGCGACGCTTTTATACATAGCACTTACTTATGTATATATAAGTACATATGGCCTCCTTTACACTTAACCGTAGATTCCTTACGCAATCGCCTGTTTAAAAGTGCACCTGGAATGAAGCACTGGGATAGCGGAATTATAATAATTCTTTGATACCTACAGAAGAATCGATACCTACTCAGGAGTGTGACGTAATAGGAATGGAAGTTGTAACTAACGATTTTTAAGCGAGAATACTGTTCACTGAAGATATTTGTTAGTGAGATCGCGTTTCAGCTAGTAGATTTTAGTCTCTCGTTCGTTTGATGTTCTAGAAAGAGGTAATAATTGGGTTCTCTAGTACCATTACATTCGAGATCTACATTAAATTTTATGATCCACGTTTTCATCTCACTAAAGTGATTATCGACGTTTTCTGAATAATACATTTCACTGGGCTCTCTTTGAACCTTTTTAATCCCGAGTGTGCTTTACTATTGATGTTTTACGTCCGTCCTTTGATTTATATACTGTGAGAGTGTTTTCGTGCATTTTAAATAATATAATACTTGCGGGTAAATTTAAACATGGAAACCAATTAAACATTGTACAATAAATATATCGTTTTTGTTCGTCAACCCAATGTATTATTTATTCGTTTTGGTCGTCTGCTATTCCAACAATTCTGTATCAATATACATATGTACTATATCAATATATGGTGTAAAAACGATTTTAATACTGCCTTTTATTTTATTAGTTGGAATATATTACAAAAATGTCTAAAATAATTTTTGTTCGTTCACTAATTGTGTATTAAATTGCACTATTAAAGTATAATATTTTTGCCAAAAACCGAGTGTATCAAGGGGAGCCTTTGAATATTTAATAAAAAAACATATATCCAATTTTCAATGAGTAGTGTATACGATACTTGACCGTTTGAGTGTCACTGGGATGGGTATCTCTAATAATGGTTATATTATGCAATGAGTGTCTTTCTCTCTCTTTCTCTCTTTCTGTTCAAATCGTTAACCTTATTGCTGAAGGTCGTAATTCTCCTGACATATGTTCAGCTTTTTCCTGATCATGTTATGTCATTTGATCTAGCCCTTGACATCACGAAACACATCGTGTATTGTAATATTCTTTGCCGTGTGGATATGGTAATTCAACTAAATGGTCACCGCTCACGTGGATGTGTTCCTGGACCTACACAATCTCCATCAGATGTTCCAGTTACGCCCAGCTCTTCTGATGATTTGAAAAAAATCTATGGCTATCTCTGCATGGAGGTAGTGGAACACCTGGTTTTTATACTAAGAATGCCGTCCAAGGGATCCGTGATACTGTTCTCCAGCACCACATTTCAAATCCATCAATGTGGTCCCAGTCGGCCTTCGTGGGAGTCCACGTTTGCGATCAGTAATTGAAAACAGAGAATGGTAGAGGGATATAATTTCCCATTAGCTTATGTAAGACGTAATATTATATACATTTAAAATAGACACAGAGATAGAAAATCGGAAACACAATCCATTTGATGTTAAGTAGGCAATACCTCATTAACAAATGGACTTAGCTATCAAATTAAGTGTATTCTTGATTTGTTGCGGGAAGCATCTTTGAGGATAAGAACACATAATGTATTTTATTTATCTACAAAATTCGAGAGACTAAAAACAGTATAAAGTTATTTGTAGAATTAGGTGAAATAGCGATGTCCCACGTAGAGCTACAACTAGGGGCGCAGCGCCGCGTCCTACGGTTCTAAAGGTTTTATCTAGTTCTGATCACGTCCGGCGTCTGTTATAACACACAGTTAACACACGTGGTGCTTTGTTGAAAATTGTATTAAAGAGAGAAGCTAGTTTTCGGTTTAATATATATATGTAAGTTCTAACGTTTTTTTGTGGGTTTACGAGTACTTTAAGCTATTTACATTCATGTCATTGGTTGGCAATGTCGTCGAATTTATTTAATTCATATTATAAAGTTATTCTTTTCTATGAAATGTTTGTCAGTTTTCTGTAACTTTTATTAACTTTCACCTATTTGTAATTGTTAAAATTACAATAAGATATATTTTAAGATTTGTAATTTTCTCTTGATACTTCCTCCTATCTATCACATTGTTGTATATGAGATATTATTGGGCTACTTATGGTTGACTTTTGCTGCTCAACATTTTAATTTATGCTTGTCTGACTGCCTCGATGGTCGAGTGTTCTTGGAATGCGTCACCTGGCCCTCTTTGAAATTTTTAACAGTCAGAAGATTAAACTTTACCTACAATGCACTATTGAGATATAACTCCGATTTCCGTGGCATCTCATAATAAGTATTCCAGGCCTTCTATGGCTAGGAGGAACTATCTTACAGTGGAAAATCTAAAAAAAATTCAAACGATTACTAAAATAAAAAATAGCGTTTATATTTTAGTCACGGTGGGCAATGTTTGACGACATAAAATTTATAGTACATCTACATGTATGTATTTGTTATCATAACGTTATGGTCCGTCAATAAATGTTTATTTTGCGGTTCATAATTGTAAATATTTACTCTGGACGAAGTTAAACGCGCACACATTACATATAAAACGGATACGATGATAAAAAGAGCATTTATAGAGAAAACTCGTTTGTAAATATAAAATTATTTTAGGTATCAAATGTGATAGGTACTTAGAAATCACTGAAGTCAGTTTTAAGGGAAAACGTGATAAAATCAGCTGAAGGGAAGGCGCGCGTGTTCTATCGCGAATCTTACTGAAGGGGCAGTTACAGATAGTCAACGGTGGCTTTCAAGTGGTTTTTTATCCATATATTTTCCATCGAGACACTTCCTTCACAGGGTAAGTGCTCCATTAGAGATATCATCGGGATTCTTAAAATGTGAAATATGTTAGCTTATGTTCAATTTCAGGGCTAAAATTAAATTATTGTAACTGAATAAGTTTCACCATTAAACATAATGTAATAACACATTCGTGTCTAAAGAAATGTTTAGACTAATGAAGGGCGAGATTGATGAAATGAAGTACGAAATTTTCAAAATTAGAGTCGTAATAACTGAAGTAGAAACACAGCGAGATGCGGCCGACTGCTTGCCCTCGTCGAGCAATCTTGTGGGAAATCAAGGCGCCGCGACCGAGCAATCTGTTATATCAGTGACAACACCAGCGTAGTATGAACCCCTGAGTCTGCCAGTCTTTATTCCAGACCTCACCGAACTCAGCTCTTTCAATCCGGGGAGTGCGAAATGATATAAGCACGTAACATATTACCACAATAAATTGTTGGCGAAGTATGGTGGTTCCTGAAATTGTATTTATTTCTCCGCGTTGGTTCTCTCAAACGTAAAATTAGTACTGTCAGTAATAGATAGGGCCTTTGTGTGCGGCAGTTCTGCGTGCAGCCGCATTGATCGCGGATCAGTTATTGCATTCATCGCACAAGCGTCGCATGCTGCCTGTTATTGCGAATAAGTGAAAAACGCCATTGTGTGAACGCAGACATCGTGATTGAGTTGGCTTTTGTACCTATATTATGAATGTAACTGTACAAATGTTGTAATTCGATACGTCATACGCTTGCAATATTTAAGAGAATTTTCTTAAAAATTGCCCCAAATGTATGTGTATATCAGAGGATAATTACACCTAATATATAGTTTTATAAATATATTATTATTACTTAATCTGACAGCAAGCAACAATTTTGCTTGTGGATATAAATAAGTGAATTTATATCAAAAATTCAATTAATTAGACAGCGTGCTTTGGATAGGTTGGTATGTTATATCCTACTTGTAACTGTCAATACTATCCAGAATTTACAAGTTCAAATATATTATGATTTGACTAAAATGTTTACTAAAACTTAGGTATATGTCAAGTGATAGGGTTCATTTGTTAAATAAAATATGGTCTCGAACGGTTTCAATCCTACGAATACGAACATCTCAAAAACGCTATATTTCAAAAAACGGTTCAAAAACATTGAAATCATAATTGTTCTATGACTTTTATAATATTGTTTGAATTATAAACTATTCTATTATATACATCAATTATAATAGTCATAGAATAATAATGATTGCAAAACTTTCTGAACTGTTTTTTGAAAGCTAGTGTTTTTGAGATGTTACACTCTAGTCGCAAAGGAGCAATATGTATATATTGTATTGAAATACTTGATAGACATTTTAACGAATCAAAAAAAAAACTTCAAAACTTTGCCATTACAGAATAAGAAAATATTATTTCAAATTTTGTGTGCGCCATATATATTTGTTTTAGGTTACAAAATGTAGGGAATGTCGGAGTTTCCGAGAGTATTCTCTAAAAAGTTTTTCTAGGAGTCCTTTCAAAGATAACGGTCGCAGCTGTTGGAACTTCTTTATTCAAATACTTTGTTCAAGTAGTCGCAGGGCATTGTAATATTAAGTATCAAGAGGGGGATATTTCACTTGTTACTGTTTCACGATTACATATTATGTAGGTGCGATATGAATATTTATCTTGTTGATTTCGATTTAAAGTTTTTCTAGAATGATAAATAAGTGCATTTATTTTCTTTACATATATTTATACCAGTACAATGATATTAAAAATCTCATGTAAAATTATAGTTATCTTCGAGTATTATTCATTTGCAATTAATTTATAAATATTAATTATTTATAAATAATTTATAAGTATTACTGCGTTCAGGTCAACTCAACATGATTTCAACTAGTAAGTTACAAAGATGTAAGACTACGCCTTTATCTCCCCGAAGAGGTAGGTAGAGGAGTGTACTACATTCCCACATTTCATCAGTTACGTTATTACGACGAAACTGTTTACTAATTAGGTATACATATGCATAATTTTTTTGGAATAATATTAATGTTTTAACTTATAATAAATTAACTTATTAACATCAATGGTGTTCAGAGATAAAACAACAATAGGTTATAGATTAATTAAATCAAACTTCAGCAACTCAAAATGTAAACGTTTTCTATGGGTTATGGGTAAGTTGTTTAAGGAAATAGGATTTCTGTTCTTTTAATTAGTAATAGGCTCGCGTTTGGTTGTAATCTAAACTTATGGAAAACGAGAAGCAGCCTAGGATGTAGCAAGCTTGCCTAGACAGTGCCGATTAAGTCTTGTCTTGTCTCTTTTTTTAATATAATAAACATAATTATGCCCTGTATGAGACCCGGTGTGAAAATCAAATAATAATAATGCGAAATAGTAATCCTAATTTGTCATAATATTTGCAAGGCCGAGCCCTGAGTATGTGTATTATAAACAGGCACTCGACTGAGGCGGACGGTACACGCCAAACGAATACTGAACCACGGCTTTGTAAATATCAAATACAGCCAGCTTGTTACCAGCCGCTGAAATTCTTGAAAACTTCAAAAATATAACTCGGAATTTCGAATTTAACGAGTACTTTTGTTCACGTCACTGTTTTATTTTTTTGTTCGGTCAGTTACATTTTTTTATAAACAGCTTTATATTTTGTTTTGTGACCCTCAACGAGAATGCAAAATTTAAATAATTGAAAATGAAATAAAATGGTACGATTATAATCTTTTACTGTAAATTTTTGCGATACCTGGGCGAGTCGAAGCTGACTTTATGAATCTGTGATATTAAGCATACATCGCTGTAACACTGAAAGAAAATATCCAGTGAAACATGTCAGAAAAGCTTTCTCAGTAGTAAAAAAACGTAACTTAAACTTGATGAAATATTATTTTCTTTTTCGAGACATCTTCATACACGGTCACCTTTTCCCAAATTAGGCAGTCCCTGTGCGTCCAATAGTCAGACAGTTGATTAACTACTTAAGTACATGAATATAAATATATTCTTGCCTTAACCCTCTCATTCTGTGAGGAGATACATATTCCAACAGTGGAATGATAAATGGGTGGATTATTATTGTTATTATTTTATATCCTTGTACTATTGACTATTGTACATTGTATTATACTGTACTACTATACTTGGATATTTACACTGTGTTTTTTCACACATCACATCTTCACGTTCACGTTCATTTACACGCAGACACAAACAAATGTCCTCAGGAGACATATTTGTCCCGGGAAGGATTCGAACCTCTTACCCCCGGCTCAGCAGTCAGGTTTATCAGCCATTGGATCAAATAATTCTGTTAAAAATTTAAGTTGAACTTTACATATAACGTAGTATATGCGTAGAACATTGACGACATAATATTCTTATTGACGACGAATACAATATAAATTTCCCATAGCCTTGGAGCACACACCGCATACCACAGCAGTGGTAGCCTAGTGGTTAAGAATTCAGCCTCTCATTCCGGGGGCCCTTGGTTCGAATCCATGGCGCGCACCTCTTTATAAAAGTGCGTTTTAAGTTTAAATATCACTTGCTAACGGTGAAGGAAA